>JAZKJV010010546.1:0-86236 GCA_037367405.1 Ottelia alismoides | reverse complement strand
TCGTTGAATCTGGCCAGCGTCACTTTCACCGCGCCGGAGTTCGCCGGGCAACCGCCGCCGGTGAATTTGAACCCGCCTTATACACGCGTGTTCGCTTATGCGCCCGGTTTCGAGCTGCCCTACACGCTGGGCTACAACGTGACGCTGGAACAGCGGCTGTTCGGGCGCGATGTGGCCACGCTGGGCTACGTGGGCGCGGCGGGCCGCCAACTGGGCCGCGTGGAGAGCCTGCGCAACATCAACGCCGATTTCCGGCGCATCGACGCGGTGCGCGCCAATGGCTCCTCGGATTACCACTCGCTCCAGGCGCAATACCGGCATCCCTTCTCGCGCGACTTCCAGCTGCTGGCTAGTTACACGCTGGCCAAAAGCCTCGACACGGTGTCGGAGGAATCGCAGAACAACTTCCAGGCACCCGCCGCGCGCTACGTTCCCGCCAACGATCGTGGTCCTTCCAGCTTCGATGTGCGCCATGCCTTCTCCACCGCCGCCAGTTACTCGGTCCGCGTGAACAGCGCCGCGCCCTGGGTCCAGACCCTGTTGAACGGCTTCGGGCTCGACGCCACGCTGCGCGCCGTCTCCGCGCGGCCGGTGAACATCCTCAACGGGCGCGATGCCTTCGGGCTCGGCTTCACCACCGTCGCCCGGCCCGACCTGGTGCCCGGCCAGCCGCTGTATCTCGACAGCGCGAACGCGCCCGGCGGACGCCGCTTCAATCCGGCCGCGTTCGATTCCGCCACTCCCCTCGCCGCCGCGCGCCAGGGGACGCTGGGGCGCAACGTGTTGCGCGGCTTTGGCTCGAGCCAGCTCGATCTGTCGCTGCGCCGCGAGTTTTCGCTGCTCGAAGGCGTGAAGCTCCAGGTGCGCGCCGACGCCTTCAACGTTTTCAACCGCGCCAACTTCGACAATCCGGTCGGCATCACGCGCGATGCCAACTTCGGCGTCGCGACGCAGATGCTCGCCTCCGGCCTGGGCGGCGTGAGCTCGCTGTATCAGGTGGGCGGGCCGCGGTCGCTGCAACTGGCGCTGAAGTTGAGCTTTTAAGGGCATCCAACGCCGTCAGGATTCCGTATTCCCTGACGACCCCATGCTGTCCACCCTCTCCGCCAGACCCGTGAGCTTCCTGCCGTGGCGCCTGCCTCGGTTACCCTGGTTCAGAAAGCCCATGTCGACGCCGCTCGAGCAGGAGCTCGCCAGCCTGGAATTCCGCCTGCGGGCAATACTTCCGGAAACCTATCAGGACCGCTACGAGGACGTGCAGCCCGTCTCCATGGGCTCGGCCGCCCTGAAGTACGGCGACGATGGCCGCGTCGCCTGGGACGACATCTGGGGCTCCTTCTGCGACCTCGCCATGGCCGGCGGGCCGCCCCACAAGGGCAAGCTGCTCGAGCCTGCCTCGCCCGAAGAAATCGCCGCCGATCCCGCGGGCTATGCGCGCGTGGTGGAGGAACTCCGCCGCGGCATCCACCTGGTGGCCAATCTCGAGTCCGCGCCCGCGCCCATTGCCGGTTGGCTCCGCGTCGATTGTCTCGATGCCACGTGCGCCGATTGGCTGGCGCGCGCCATCATCATGGAGAATGTCTCCGTCCGCACCGAAGGCACCTGGATCGATTTGCCCGCCGGTCCCGCCTTTCGCGTGGAGAAGGAGATCAAGAACGTCATCACCTCGCTGGCGAAGACGGCGCACTACTGGGACGGCCACCTGTGGCGGGCCCAGCGCCGGGAGATCGCCCGCATCTTCGCCGCCCTCGCCGAGACCACGCCGCTCATTCAGCCCGCGCGGCCGCCGGTGGGTGCTTCGAGCGCCGCTCTCGCCGCCGCCGTCGAAGCGGCCACCGGGCTCCGGCCGGCTCCGGTGCCGCCCACCGCGTCGGGCTGGCTGGGCGTTGCGTGCCCGGATGTCCGCAGCGCCATCTGGATGATGCGCGCGCTGGTGGTGTGCAACGTGATGGCGCGCCGGGAGAACGCCGTCCTCTTCCTGCCGGTGAATCCGGAAACCGATCCCACCGGCGAAACGGTGGCGGCAGCGGTGACGCAGGTGCACGCCTTCGCGGCGTTGCGCGGCGTCCTGGCGGCGGCCTGACAGCTCTGGCGAATTCCGGCCCGCAGCGCCGGACGTTTGTCCTAGTACTGTAAGTCCCGTTCCTCAGACGGGACTTGCTCTCATCGCAACCCAGAGCCTAACGTTTATAGAGAGTCCCCCGCCCCACGTTTCTTGCTGGCGCGACCCAAACAAGAATGAAAAGACATCTCTCTCTGCTGTTGGCCTCAGTGTCCCTTGCGGTTCCCGCCGCCGCCACCACCTACTACTCCACCACCTTCGAAACGCTGGCCAACGGCGCATTGTCGGGCCAGGATGGCTGGCAAAGCGACAAGGGACCGGTGGGCAACATCGCCGTACAGTCCACCACGGCGAAATCCGGCACGAAGGGCCTGGTGCTGGACATCGCGGGCTCCCAGGATGGCACTCGCGCCTACCGCACCCTTACCCAGGGTGCCAAAGCCGTTTCCTTCGACTTTCAGTTCGGCGCCACGCAAGTGGGCCTGGATCACAACTACCGGTTCGCGCTGTTGGATACTGTCCTCGCCAGATTGGCGGAGGTCGCCTTCACGCCCCAGGACGGCAAGGTCTACCTCATTACCGGTGGCGCCTATGCCGCCCAGATCACCCTGTCGCGCGGTGTCTGGTACAACGTGCTGGTCACCTTGGATTTCCCGACGGGCACGGCCACCCTCTACATCAACGGGATCCCGCGGGCCACGGCGCCGTTTTCGACCTCACCGGGTAATTATTTTTACGCCATTGCCCCGACGCTGATCCCGTTCGACCCTTCCTCCAGCGGCCAGGCGTACATCGACAACATCATCGTCACCGACACCCCGGCACCTTATGCCGCCTCCATCGCCGTGGTGAGCTCCACGAACAACCGCAGCACGACGGTGAACACGGCCTTCTCCACCAACCTCCAGGCCCAGGTGTTCGACCAGAACGGCAACCCCTTCACCGGGGTCGACGTCACTTTCGGCGCAGACCAGGGCTCCTTCTCGAGCAACGCCAATGTCACCGTGAATTCGAGCGGCATCGCCACGGCCAGTGTCTACACCGCCAACACCACGGCCGGGCCCAACGCTCCCACGGCGACCGTCGCGGGCAGCAACCCGCCTCTTCAAGCCACCTTCAGCCTGACGAATCTCGCCGGCCCCGCCGCGAGCATCACCGCGCTGGGCGCGGTGCAAACCGCCGTGGTCAACACGAGCTTCGGCGCCGGGTTGTCGGCTCGGGTGCAGGACTCCTTTGGCAACGGCGTCTCCGGCGTGATCGTCACCTTCAGCACGAATGGCGCAGGGACCATCGCAGGAAGCACCACCGCCGTGACCGATTCCACGGGGACGGCTACCTCCGGTCTCGTGACGGCGGGGACCACCGCCGGTAACTTCTTTTCCCAGCGCCGGCATCCCCGGCCGTTCCGTCAACCTGCCCAGACTCGAAGTTCAGGCCGGCCCGCCCTCCAGGATCCTGTCGCAAGGCTCCCCACTTCAGGCGCCGGTCAACGGCACCTTTCCGGGGCTCCTGACAGCGAGAGTCACCGATGCTTTCGGAAATCCGGTCGGTGGCGTGAGCGTTACCTTCTCGATGGGCGGCGCGGGCTCCATCGGCACTCCGGCGACCAGTAACTCGATTCCGGACGGCCGCGCTATCTCGAATCCCATCTTCGCCGGCACGACGGCGGGCGTTTTCACCCCCACGGCTTCCATTCCGGGGGCTTCGGTCAACCTCCCTCAACTCACCGTGACGCCCGGCCCGCCGGCGAGCCTCACCCCGCTCGGCACGGCCCAGACCGCCACCGTGGGCACGGCTTTCACCAGTGCCTTGCAGGCCAAGGTCACCGACCGCTTCAACAACGGCATCGCGGGCATCACCGTCACCTTCAGTTCCGCTGGCGCTGGCCCCATCGCGGGCGGCGATACGGCCACCACCGATGCCTCGGGCATCGCCACCTCGGGCGTCGTCACGGCCCGGACGACACCCGGCGGACCCATTACGCCCACCGCGTCCACCAGCAGCCTTGGCCCCACGAACCTGGCCACCCTCACGGTGACGCCCGGCGCGCCCGCCACCATTACTCCGCTGGGCGCCCCGCAATCGGCGCAGGTGACGAACGCCTTCGCGAATCGCCTGCAGGCGAAGGTCACCGATAGCTTTGGCAACCCGGTTCCCGGCGTGACGGTCACCTTTGGCTCGGGCGGCGCGGGTTCGTTCAGCTTTGGCCAGACGGCCGTCACCGATAGCAATGGCATCGCGGAGTCGAGCAATCTCGTCGCGGGCACCACGGCCGGAACGTTCACCCCCACGGCCTCCACCGCCTCACTGAGCGCGGTGAACTTGCCGCAGGTGACCGTCAGGCCAGGGGAGCCCGCGGGACTGGAGCCCGTGAGCGGCACGCCGCAATCGGCGGCGGTGTATCTGGCCTTTGCCCCGTTGGTGGTGAAGGTGGTGGACATTTACGGGAATGTCGTGCCCAACGTGACAGTCACTTTCTCGTCGCCGGCGCTCACGGGAGCCAGCGCCGTGTTCTCGAACGGCACCAACACGATCTCTTTGCTGAGCAACTCGAATGGCCGGGTGTCGGCGTCCTGTACCGCCAACCAGTTCACGGGCTCCTATCAGGTGAGGGTGACCTTCACGCCGTTCCCGTCCATTGCGCCGCGCGCCCCCGGCGCCGCGCCGCTCGCCGCCAACGTGGTGAACTTCGCGCTGCAGAACATCCCCAATCCCATCACCGTGACCGTCGTCACCAACATCACCGGTCCTACGGTGACCGCCAACGCCACCACCTTCACCGGCACGCGCGTCTTCACGGGCGTCTTCAACCAAGGCGACCCCTTCACCATCACCACCACCACGCCGCAAGCGTTCAACGGCGGCCAGAGCCAGTATGTGTTTTTGAGCGGCCCGAACGGCGCGGGCACCACGCAGACGCTGACGCTGCCCTTCCAATCGACGGTCACTTACACGATGAACTTCAAGGCCCAGCATCAGGTGACCTTCAACACGCTCCCGCCCGCCGGTGGCACCATCAATCCGGCGGGCACGGCGTTCTACGATCAAGGCGCGGTGCTCTCGGTGCTGGCTACGCCGAACGCGAACTTCGTCTTCGCGGGCTTCACCGGTCTGCTGGCGGGACCCACGAATCCGCAAACGTTGACGGTGACCGGGCCCGGCGTGGTGACGGCGAACTTCATCCCCGGCGACGCCTATCAGCTGCGGTACATGTCGAACCTGAACCTGGGCGATTCGGTGATCAACCTGACGAACACCGGCGCGCGCGGCGCGAGTCTGGCGTCGGGCACGACGGCGAACATCACCGGCGCGATCTGCGCCAATGTCTACGCGTTCTCGCCGGACGAGCAGATGGTGAGCTGCTGCTCCTGCCCGGTGACGCCCAACGGCTTGGTGTCGCTCAGCGCGCGGGCGGATCTGATCAGCAACACGCTGACGCCGGCCGTGCCGACGTCGATCGTGGTGAAGCTGCTAGGGTCGATCCCGGATGCGACGGCGGGCTGCAACAACTCGGCGTCGACGGTGGGCGTGGCGAATCTGGCGCCGGGCCTGCTGGCCTGGGGCACCACCGTGAAGGCGGATCCGGGCTGGTGCTCAGCTGGTGGAAACGCGCTTCGTGCCGACGACGCTCAGCATCGGCAACGGCGGCGGGAACGTGGGTGAGCTCGGCCGCCTGCAGCAGCTCTGCAGCTTCATCAACGCCAATGGCAGCGGCTTCGGCGTCTGCCGGTCGTGCCGCTTGGGCGGGCTCGGCGCGGGGCGGCAGTAGGAGCAGCTAAAGTCCCAAGAGCGATCGCGCGTTGCCGCGCGCGATCTTCTCCTTCACCGCCACCGGCGCGGCGAGCACTTCGAGCTTCACCACCGCGCCCTCGGGATAGTGGAACGGCATGCCGCTGCCGAAGAGCAACCGGTCCTCGCCACCCTTCGCGGAGAGAAGCTGGCCGATCTCGTTGGTGAGCGCGGCGGTCAGCAGCGAGATCTCGAGCCACACGTTCGCCGGCCGCTCGGCGGCGGTGAAGCCGCTGCCATTGCCGAAGATGAAGCGGGCTTCCGGCACCGCGCGCGCCAGCGCCAACGCATCCGCCAACGCGACGTTCGGCACGTCGACCAGCCAGCTTTGTTGGCGCCGGTCCTCCACGCGAAAGGGAATCGACACCGGCCAGCCGGCCTTCACGGCGTCGCGCACGAACGCGAGGCAGCGCGCATCACTCAGCTTGTAGGCGTGCCAGTTCGGATAGAGCCGCACGCCGCGCATCCCGAACTCCTCGCGGCACACGCGCAGGTCGTGCGCCCAGTCGGCGTAGGCGGGGGTTCAGCACAGCGAAGGGGATGAGGCGGTCGCGGTGGTTCTTCACCTGGGCGAACACCTCTTCATTGCCGGACTGCGCATTGCGATACGTGATGGCCGCCGCGCTCGACACCACCGCGCGCTCGATCTTGGCGCGATCCATCAGGCGCAGCAAGCCCTCGGCGGTGTTGTAGCGCAACTGGCGAAAGGCGAAGTGGCCGAGATAGGCGTTGACGTCGATCACGCGCGCTTTCTCCGCGCCAGAATCCGCGCCATGTTGTCGCCCAGCACCTGCCTTCGCGCGGCCTCGCTGATCTCCGCGCCGCGCAGGCGGCCGACGCTCGCCGTCATGGAAAGATCGGTGCCGAAGAGCACGCGCTCGGCGCCGAGCACCCGCACCGCCATCTCCACCGTGCCCTCGTCGGCCACGCTGCCGCTGGTGTCGAAGTACGCGGTGGGTGCGTCGCGCAGCGCCTTGATGCTCCACTCCCAATCGCCGCCGCCGCAGATGTGCGCACAGATGAGCATCGTCTCCGGAAAGCGCTTCGCCGCGACGGCCATGTGGCCGGCGTCGCTGATGTTCGGCTGCGGCGAAGGCAGCCACGACGTGTGCCCGGCGTGATGCAGCACGGGCACGCGGAGCTTCGCGGCCAGCTCTAGCACGGGCGCGACGACGGGGTCGGTCACCAGATAGTCGTTGTAGAGCTTGATGCCGATGAAGCCTTCGCGTTCGACATAGTGGCGGATTTCGTCGAGCGCCTGCGCGCCGTAGCCGGGGTTGACGAAGCAGTAGCCCAGGATCTTGTCGGGATAGCGGCGGATCACTGCGGCCAGTGCCCGATTCGCCCGGCGAAAGCCGTCGAGCGACACCGGCCGCTCCGGCGAGATGATGGAGCAGCACACCTGATGGATGCCCAGCCGCGCGGCGGCGTCGAGCAGCTTGCGATCGTCATCGTGGGGGCCGGGCGACGTGCGATACGTCAGGTGATTGTGCGCGTCGATCACGCGCGTGGAGCTTTGGGCAAAAGCAGCGAGGATGTGACGGCGCGTCGGCAGCATGGTCAATCGACGATCGATTGATAGACGAGCTGCTTGAAGAGCAGGCCGGGATCGGGGTCGCGCGGCGGCAGCACCTGGATGAGGTAGAGGCCCACCAGACGCTCCTTCGGATCGATCCAGAAGCGCGTGCCGGCCAAGCCGCTCCAGTTGTATTCGCCGAGCGAACCATTCAGCCCGCTGCCCGCTTCGTTCACGTGCACGGCGAAGCCGAGGCCGAAGCCGTAGCCGGTCTCGCGGCGGCCGGGAATGTCGACCAGATGGTCGGTGGTCATGAGCTCGATGGTCTTACGGCTCAGGATGCGAGCGCCGTTGAGCTCGCCGCCGTTGAGCAGCATGTGGCAGAAGTTCAGATAGTCGCCCGCGGTGGAGACGAGCCCGCCGCCGCCGGAGAAGAAGCGCAGGTTGTCGTTGACGAAGTTCGCCGAGCTCTGCGGCGGCGCCGGTTGCAAGCCCGTCTTCGTGGTGGCATAGAGCTGCGCGAAGCGGCTCTGCTTGGCCGCGGGCACGGTGAAGGCAGTGTCGGGCATGTGGAGCGGGCGGAAGATGCGCTGCTCGAGATACTGATCGAGCCGTTGTCCGCTGAGCGCTTCAATCAGCTTGCCCTGCACGTCGACGGCGACGCTGTAATGCCAGCGCGTGCCGGGCTGGTGGCGCAGCGGGATGGTGGAGAGCTTGTCGATGAAGGTGTCGAGGTCGGGCGAATCGAGCGGGCGCACCTTGTTGTAGATGTCGTCGACCGGGCCTTTGCTGAAGAGGCCGTAGGAGAGCCCGGCAGTGTGGCGCAGCAGATCCTGAATCGTCATTTCGCGCGTGGGTTTCACCGGCGTCGAGCCTTCCTCGAGCACCTGGAGATTGGCGAGCTTCGGCAAATACTTCGACACGGGATCCTTCAGCGAGAACTTGCCTTCCTCATAGAGCATCATGAGGCCGGTGCTGACGATGGGCTTCGTCATGGAGTAGATGCGGAAGATGGTGTCGGGCCGGATGGGCGTCTGCTTTTCGCGGTCGGCAAAGCCGGCGGCCTCGAGGTAGACAACTTTTCCCTGACGCGAGATGACGGCCAGAGCGCCGGGGATGCGGTTGGCCTGGAGGTCGGCGCGGAGAGCGGCGGTGACGCGCTCGAGGCGGGCGCTCGAGAGTCCGGCGGCTTCGGGGCGGGCGCCTTTTTCGAGGGCGCCGATCGGCAGGGCGGCGAGGAGCGCGAACTGGAGCGCGAAGCGGGTCATGACCTCCTGAGTGTATCGCGCACCACGCAACGCCTATCATGAAGACGGCGCCCCAATGATCTCCGCACGGCTCGCTCTCGTCCTCATCTCTCTCATCACGCCCGCCTTTGCGGCCCCGCCGGCGCTGATGCCGTGGCCGGCGAAGTTCGAGCGCCTCTCCGGCGAGCTCGCCATCGACAGCAGCTTCCGCGTCGCCTTCGCGCGCAAGCCCGCGCCCCGGCTCGAACGCGCCGCCGCCCGCTTTCGCGAACGGCTGACGGCGCTCACCGGCATCCCGCTGCGGCGCGGCTTGGCGGCCTCGGTGGGCGCGGCGAACCTGATCATCGACTGCGCCGAAAACAGCGACCGTCCGCTCGACAAGCTCGGCGATGATGAGAGCTATCGACTGCAGGTGAATGTGGAGCAGGCGCGGCTGACAGCGCCCTCGGTGCTCGGCGCGCTACGCGGCTTGCAGACATTCCTGCAGCTCGTCGCAGCCGGGCCGCGCGGCCACGCGGCGGCCAGCGTCATCATCGAAGACGCTCCGCGCTTCCCCTGGCGCGGCCTGCTTGTCGACGTCACCAGCCACTTCATGCCGGTGCCGGTGATCGAGCGCACGCTCGACACGATGGAGGCCGTGAAGCTGAACGTCTTCCACTGGCACCTGACCGACGACCAGGGCTTCCGCGTCGAAAGCAAGCTCTTCCCGAAGCTCCATCAGCTCGGCACCGAAGGCGACTACTACACGCAGGACGAGATCCGGCACGTCGTCGCCTACGCGCGCGATCGCGGCATTCGCGTCGTTCCGGAGTTCGACATGCCAGGCCACTGTGGCACCTGGCTGATTGGCTATCCGGAGCTCGCCAGCGTGCCGGGGCCTTTTTCGATCATCCACACGTTCGGCGTCTACGACCCGGCGCTCGATCCCACGAAGGAGGAGGTCTACGCCTTCATCGACAAGCTGCTGGGCGAAATGACGAGCCTGTTCCCCGATGAGTATCTGCACATCGGCGGCGACGAGGTAAACGGACGGCAGTGGAAGCAGAGCGCCGCGATCCAGGCGTTCATCAAGGCCCGAGGCCTGCGCGATGAGGCTGGCTTGCAGACCTACTTCAATCAGCGCGTGGTGAAGCTGGTGGCGAAGCACCGGCGCAAAATGATGGGCTGGGACGAGATCCTGCACCAGGACCTGCCGAAGAGCATCATGGTGGAGAGCTGGCAGAATCACGAATCGCTGGCGACTGCGGCGGCGCGCGGCTATCAGGGGCTGCTGTCGTTCGGCTACTACCTCGACCATTTGAAGTCCGCAGGCGCGTATTACTCCGTCGATCCGCACGGCGGTCCGGTAGCGCCGTTGACGGCGGAGCAGAAGAAGAACATCCTCGGCGGCGAGGCCTGCATGTGGACGGAGTTCATCAGCCCGGAGACCATCGATTCCCGCGTATGGCCGAAGAGCGCCGCCATCGCCGAGCGCTTCTGGTCGCCCGCAACGATCACCGATGTCGCCGACATGTACCGGCGTCTCGACCTTGTCTCGCCGCGCCTCACCGCCTTCGGCGCCAGGCACGAGACGGGCTATGAAATGATGCTGCGGCGCTTGGCGCCCGAGGCGCCCCTCGACGCGCTGCGCACGCTGGCCGACGCGCTCGATCCGCTCGGCATCGAGCATCGCGAGGTCTTCCAGCGCTACACGCAGCACACGCATCTGAATCGCTTCGTTGATGCGGCGCGAGGCGATAGCGCGGCGTTGCGCTCCGTCGATCGACGCCTGCTCGAACAGTGGCGCGACAATCACGCTAGGCTCGAGCCGTACTTCGCGTCGAGCGCCGCGCTGGCGGAGGTGCGCACCCTGTCGCAGGATCTGGCGCGCGCCGGCGTGCTTGGGCTCGAGGCGCTCGACCGGCGGGGGGACGAAGCGCGGCGCCAGCAGGCGAATCAGGAGCTCGACAAGCTCGCGCAGCCCCGGCTCGAAATGATCCTCGCCGCCGCTCGCGTGGTGCGCGGACTACTTGCCGCGAACGGCCTCTAGATACTGCCGCACGGCCGCGCCCGCCATCGTTTCGAACACCGTCATCACATAGCGAGCTCCGCGCGCGCGCCATTCGCGCGTGGCCTCCACGGTCGACGCCAAGGTGCCCAGCACCAGGCCCGCATCCATTACGATCCGCGCAATCTTGTCGAACGCCGCCTGCACGTCGGGATGCTTGAAGTCGCCCGGATGGCCCAGCGACAGCGACAAGTCCGTGGGCCCGACGAAGATGATGTCGGCGTGCGGCGTCTTCACGATCTCCGGCAGCGCTTCGATGCCCGCCACCGTCTCGATTTGCAGGATGACGAGAGTCTCCCGATTCGACAGCTCGATATGCTCGGGGAAACTGAAAGGCAGCTTCGCCCCGTAGTTCGCCGCGCGAGCGCCGGCCAGCCCACGCGTCCCCAGCGGAGCGTATTTCGCCGCGCGCGTGGCCGCCAGCGCCTGCGCGGCGGTGTTGATCATCGGCACCTGGATGCCCTGCATGCCGGTATCGAGATGCCGGCCGATCATCCAGCCCTGGTTGTCCGGCACGCGCGCGATGGGCGTGACGCCGGTCAGCTCGCAGACGCGGGCGAAGTTCTCGCAGTCGCGCTCGGCGATCGGCGTGTGCTCGCCGTCGAGCAGCAGAAAGTCGTAGCCGAAGTGGCACAGCACCTCGGCGACACCGGGATCGAGATGGCGGAAATAAGCGCCGTAGACGGCGTCTCCGGCTTGCAATTTGGCGCGGCAGCGATTGGCTTGCATCGTTAGGATCTCCCCGAGTCTCTCATGTCTCCGGCACGCGAATCCGCGTCGCCAGCAGGCCCGCCAGCACCATGCACCCGGCCAACAGCAGGATTCCTGTATCGTAGCTGCCGGTGGAAGTCTTCAGGGCGCCGAACAGCCACGGGCCGAAGAAGCCGCCCAGGTTGCCCAGGCAGATCAAGCCCACCGCCGCCGCTGCGGCCGACTGCCCGAACAGCAGCGTAGGCAGCGTGAAGAACGGCGGCAAGTACGCCTGCGACGTCAAGCCCGCCAGGCAGAACAACGCCACCAACAGCAGCGGATGGCCTCCGCCGACGGCCACCGTCAACGACAGCGAGATCGCCGTCGCAATGGGCGGAATCGCCGTGTGCCAGTTCAATGCGCCGGTGCGCTGCGCCCAATAGCCGTTCGTGAGAATGCCGATGGCGCTGCACGCATAAGGCGCCGCGGCCGCCAGCGTGCGCGCCTCCACAGGCAGGTCTCGCAGATTCTCGGTAATCGACGGCAGGAAGAAGATCAGCGCCTGGTTGCCGGTGACGATCAGAAAGTAGATGGCCAGCAGCATAAAGGTCTGCGGGAAGCGCAGCGCGTCGGCGATCGACATGCGCGCGGCGCCTGCCTTGCGCTGGTTCTCGGCCTCGAGCTCGCGGGTGAGCCACTCGCGTTCGCCGGCCGCCAGCCATTTCGCCTGATGCGGCCGGTCCGTCAGGTAGAACAACGTGACGAAGCCCATCAGCACCGGCGCAAGGCCTTCGAGAATGAACACCCAGCGCCAGCCCTCCAGGCCGCTCCACGCCACATGGTCGAGTATCCAGCGCGACGCCGGAATGCCCAGCGCCACCGCCAGCGGCTGCGCCAGTATGAACCAGGCTTTCGCCCGCGGCCGGTCTGCGGCGCAATACCAATGCGACAGATACACGATCGCGCCCGGAAAGAAGCCCGCTTCGGCGATGCCCAGCAGCAGGCGCAGCGCGTAGAATTGGCGCTCGAGTGACAGCCCGCCGGCGGCCACCATCCCGAGGAAGCCCATCGCCGTCGCCACCAGGCCCCAGGTGACCATGATGCGCGCCATCCATTTGCGCGCGCTCCAGCGTTCCACCAGCAGGGAGCCGGGAATATCCATGATCAGGAAGCCGATGAAGAAGATGCCGGAGCCGAAGCCGATCACGGCGTCGTCGAACCCCAGCGCCCGCTGCATGCCGAGCTTGGCCACGCCCACATTGGCGCGGTCGAGGTAGGCCAGCAGGTAGATGAACATCAGGAACGGCATCAGGCGCCACGTCACGCGGCGGCGCACCCGTTCCCGCACAGGCGTCAGGCCGTCTCGCCCACCAGCGCCAGCATCGCCTTCAGGCACTCGTGCGACGCGGGGATATTGATGGCCGGCCCCTTCAGCGTATGCGTCTCGAGGCCGTAAAGCCCCTTGTAGCCGCTCTTCTCGAGATCCTTCACGATGCCCGCCCAATCCAGCTTCTTGCCCGGCCCGATCAGCCCCTCGGCCTTGATCTGCACGTTCGCGATGCGGCCCTTGGGCAGCAGCTTGAACCCCGCCGGGTAGACGCCTTCAGTGTCATACTCCACCGAATTCTGCGGATCCCAGTTCAGCGCAATGCCCTCGCTCTTCTTGAGCAACGTCAGCAGCTCGGCCGTTTCCGCCGAGGAAGCCATGTTGCAGGCCAGCTCGTTCTCCACCAGGATGCGGCACTTGCGCCGGGCGGCGATCGCGCCCATCTCCATCAGCGTGTCCTTCAGGCGCGGGAACACCTCGCGCGGATTCTGCACGCGCCAGAAGGTAAACGCGCGGATCTGGTTGCAGCCCAGCAACTGCGCGGCGTCCAGCGCCTGGCGGACGGTGCCTAGCCGGCCCTGCCACATCAGCTCTGGCGTCCAGCCCTTGCTCTTCCACAGATTTTCGTAGAAGCTCTCCGAGCGGACGGCCTTGGTGCCCGGCAGCGTGTACTTCAGCATGCCGGCGTTGAGGAAGGAGCAGCGCAGCCCGGCGTCATCCAATTGCTGCTTGGCCGCCTTCAGCTTCGCGTCCGGCATCATGTCGTAATAGCCGGCGCCAGGCTCGGCGCGCAGCTCCACGTAGCGCAGGCGATATTGCTGCGCGAAGCCGATGGCGTCGGCCAGGTTGCGGCCCACTTCATCGGTCATCACGCTCAGCCGCGTCCGGTCGAGCCGCGGTCTCTTGGCGAACGCGGCAGCGGGAAGCGCCAGGAACGAACGGCGGCCAATCACGCGGGCAGTTGCTTCCGGATGTCGCCGTAGGTGTTCTTCACGAAATCCTCGGCCGCCTGCATGGCGCCGTCGACGTCGTTGTTCTGCACGTCAACGATCACGCGCACCAGCGCCGAATCGGTCCGGTTCAGGCGGATGGCGTCCACCACCACCCAATACTTCGCCCAGTATTCGCTGGCCACTGCGCGGTCGCGCGACTGATACCAGTAGAGCACCACGCTTTTGTTGTCGCCCTTCTGCAGAACGTACTTGTTCACTTCGAGCGGCTCCGCCCGGCCAGGGACGGCAATGTTCGCGAAGGTGGATTCCGAAGGCGTCCAACCGGAGCCCGGCAGACAGTTCTTCGGAGAGTGGGGGGCGCGGCCGGCGCGCTGGGTGAGAAATGAAGCGATGTAGAGGCTGGCCTTCACCGGCTTCGGCTCCGTTTTCACGTACGCGCGCAGCACCGTGTCGTCGGCCTTCAGCACCTCCTGCTCGGCGTCGGTCACCTTGCCTTCCCACACGCTCTGCCAACCGCCGGATTGCTTCGGCAGATTCGACAGAGGCCGGGAGGCCGGTGTCACTTCCGGACGGTTTCCAGCGAGGAAGAGGGTCGCCTGGGCTCCCAAGAGCAGAGCGAGAACCTTGGCAGCAGTGCTCATATCTGGATCAAGCCTCCAAAGGCGCCTCGGACTTGGCGCGTTGCAGCATACTGTAGAAACCGTTGACGAACTTGTGGAGCGAAAGCAACAGGCCGAAAGCCACCATGAAAATCACCCAGCCTTCCATGGTGTGGAAGAAGCCCTCGGCCCACTCCTTGTTGTATTCGCTGATGATGCCCGTCAGCGTCACGCGCACCGAGTTGGCGAAGATGGCGATCGGCACCACGCCCACCAGCAGGACCGCGCGCATCCAAGGCTTTTGGTCGGCAAAGAAGCCGTACACCACCGAGAGGAACGTCAAAGTCAACAAAGAGCGGATGCCGCTACAGGCCTCCACCACCGAGAGTCGATTGTTGGCCATCTCGAGGATGTTGCCCTCGCGGAACACGGGATAGCCGATGAGATTCAGAGTCACTTCCGCCACGGAACTGGCGAAGAACTGCAGCGGCATCGTGATCTGGTTATAGATCACCGTCGGCAGCGGCACCATGAAACACAGCAAGGCAATGGGAAAGGCCAGCAGCTTCAGCACTCGCGTGCCGCACACCAGCCACACCGCCCCGGCCACCGAAAAAATGATGGCCGAACGCGCCAGGAAAAACTCCGCTCCCAGGTTCGCCAGATACGATTGCAGCGAGCCCCACAACAGTGGCATCAAGCCCAACCAGCTCGGGGAAAGCGGTTCGGCCAGAATCTCCTCCCGTCGCTGCCAGGCCACGTAGGCGGCCACCACCGGGACGAAGAAGCCATGCCCCATGTCGTCGTCAGTCCACCACTGATTCACCATTCCCTTCACTACCGGAAAGAAGGCGGCGATCAGCAACACGGCGAACAAGATCAGCTTTGGCCATTCGATCGGCCGGCTGGGCTGAGGCACAGGCACGGTGGCCTGATCAGCAGGAGGGTTCACGGTCATTTCCATGATTGAGAGAGAGTTCCTCGCTCTAACATGCTATCAAAAGGTCCGCACCCGCATTTTCCGGAAGGCGACCCGGGTCTGATGGTACTGGAGCGCCAGGGGGCCTCGGTCCTGGGCCACCCGCAGGCTCGCCTTGGTCTCCTTCAGCCGCGCGGTGAGTTTCGCCTCGTCGTAGGCCAACACTAGCTTGCCGTTCAGCCAGTGTTCCACCTTTCCACCCCGCACCACCAGCCGGCTCTGGTTCCATTCGCCATGCCGCTTCACGTTCTCCGGGGAGGGAGGAAAAAGCGAATACAGACCGCCCGAGCGCGAGTCCGGCCGCTTCAACGAGCTGGGCTCGAACTCATCGTCGGCCATCTGGTATTCCAGCCCTCGCGTGTACTCGAGGGTGATCTCTTTCGGCGCCGCCGACGGATCCGCCACCGGCCGCCACTTCTTGTCTTCTTCCACCACCACCAGCGTGATGGCCTGCTGCACGCGATACTTCACGCCGCTATTGGCGCCCTTGTCGGCGCGCCATTCCCATTCGAGCTCGAAGTCACGATACTCGTCCACCGTCCACAGGTCGGTGCGGTGCTGGACGAACGGCTTCACCGTCAGCACGCCGTCCTTCACTTCCCACGCGCCTTCCAGCGGCGTCTTGCCCGACGGACTGCGCCAGCCGGCGAACGAGTCCTTTTGGATCAGGTTGCGCCACTCGCTGGCGGCGGCCAGCGAAGCGGCGAGCAAGGCGAAGGCGGCGGCGGTCATGCAGCTTTCACGCTAGCAGAGCCGCCGCCCGCCAATCCGGTTAGCGCCAGTAGCCGCGATAGTAATTGCGCCCGTGGTAACGCGGCGCCACCCACACGGCGCGCGGCCGCGGCGGCATCATCCAACTGCCCGGCGTCCACAGCCAGCGCGACGGCCCGGGCGACCAATAGCCGTTCACCCACACGTAGCCCGGCCCCGGCATCAAGGGGCGCGGCGCATAATAGGCGCGCGGATACGGCGGCGGAGCGCCGAAGGAAACATACCCGTACGCGCGCGGTCCCGCGCAGGCCACCGACGAGAGCAACAGGGCAAAAAGGATACTGAGTCGCGTCATACTCCCGGTCATTGCACGCGGCGTGCCGCGGCGCAAGTGCTTGAAAAGCCGTCCGGCGTCCTTGCCGAATTCCACCGCTCTGGTGGTTTTCGAGCACCACCGCCCGTCGTCGTGTCACAATAACTCGCAATGCTCGAGATCACCCGGCTCTCGAAAACCTACGCCAATGGCGTCCGCGCCCTGGACGATGTTTCGCTCTCGATCCCGCGCGGCATGTACGGCTTGCTCGGCCCCAACGGCGCCGGCAAGTCCACCTTGATGCGCACGATCGCCACCTTGCAGGACGCCGATTCCGGCTCCATCACCTTCGAGGGGCTTGACGTCTTGAACCAGAAGGATGAAGTGCGCCGCCGCCTCGGCTTCCTGCCGCAGGATTTCGGCGTCTATCCGCGCATCTCCGCTTACGACATGCTCGACCATCTGGCGCTGCTGAAGGGCTTGACCAACGCCAGCCAGCGCAAGCAGCGCGTCGAGGCCATGCTCGAGCGCGTCAATCTGTGGGAGGTGCGCAAGAAGGCGCTCACCGGCTATTCCGGCGGCATGCGCCAGCGCTTCGGCATCGCGCAAGCGTTGATCGGCGAGCCGCAACTGCTCATCGTCGACGAGCCCACCGCCGGTCTCGACCCCGGTGAGCGCAACCGCTTCTACAACCTGCTGGCCGAGATCGGCGAGAACGTCGTCGTCATTCTCTCCACCCACATCGTGCAGGACGTGATGGAGCTGTGCGAGAACATGGCCATCATTCACCAGGGCCGCGTGCTCTATTCAGGCCGGACGGCCAACGCGGTCGACGGCGTGGCGGGCCGCGTCTGGCAGCGCCTCGTCACCAAGGATCAACTCGCCGCCATCGAAAAGGAGCAGCGGGTGCTGTCGAGCAAGCTGGTCGCCGGGCGGCCGCTGATCCATGTGTACAGCGAGGGGTCGCCGGGCGAGGGCTACGAGCCCGCCGCCGCCGATCTCGAGGATGTCTTCTTCGCGCACATCGGCGGCCACCTGGCGGCCGCCCCCTCGCCGGCTGCCGGCTAGCTTGCCGTAGTATGGCCCAAAACCCGCAAGAAGTGGCAGGTTTTTTTTGATGGCAAGCCCGGACGCACCATTCTGGGTGGCAACTACGTGGTCACTGTCTTTGATCATGACCATTTACTTTACGAAGAAAGCGAGCATCGGCTGACCCTGGCGTCGGAGCCGGTGCAGGAGGAGGGCTGGCGCACGTGGTTGTTCTTCCCCTCATGGAAGTATGTGGTGTATGTGCCCCAGACTTTGATTTGGGATGACGGCTCGCCCCTGACTCCGGCCCACGGAGAGGTCGTCCTTGCGAGAATCGTTTCGGCAGTTGAGACTCTCGGCTATCAGGGCCGCACCGAGGTTACTCTGTCGGATGCGACGTATGAGAACTCGGCCAGGTACTTCAAACAGTTTCTGGCGAAACAAGCACAAGCAGAAAACCGTCCGGCACTGCGGCGGGCAGTTACGGCGTCCCCGGCGACGGGCGGGCGGGGGGGGTGATGCTGCACAATCGCCCGACCTGTTTAGCTGGCTAGTGGTCAAGCTCTGCACTCTGCTCTCGACGGCAGGCGCATGCGAGGTCGCGGGCCGCTACTGGCGCGCCTTCTGTCGCCCTCCTGGCGCTAGAACCGGCACAATGCGTAGGTCAATGGTATGATCAGTCTCTTCCATGGACGCAGTGCTATCCCAGACAATTTCCGCAATCCGGGCTGGGCACGACGTGGAACGCAATTTCGAGATACTGTTCCAGCTTTGGCACAGGCAAGTGTCGGCCTACTATCGAAACCAGGGTAGCGATCCGCAGGCGGCCGACGATCTGATGCAAGAGGTATTTCTCACGGTTTTCGCGCGCATCGGCGATCTGCGCGACGATCGAGCGTTTCCCGCCTGGCTTTTTGGGATCGCCCGAAACAAATGGCTTCATCATTTGGAGAATCAACGGCGCACTGCGGCCCGCCAAGGTGAGGCGGCCGACATTGCGGACCTGCGGCCATCGCATCTGCAGGTGGCCATCGCCACTCAACAACGGACGCAACTCCGGGAGGCATTGGAGGAACTTCCTCCTCAGATGCGCGCTTGCGTGAAGTTGAGCGTCATTGACGAACTGCGCTACGGCGACATCGCCGAGCGGCTCGGCGTCTCCGTCAACAGCGTCAAAGTACAAATTCACCGGGCGAAGAAGGTCCTGGCCGAACGCTTGGGGCCGGTTTTTCAGAGTTCGATTTTGCTTCTGGTGTATCCATGGATGATGAAGTAAGAGTCGCCGGCCGCGAGAACCGCGAGAGTTTCCGGGCGGCCTTTGCCGACTTGGCCAATCAAGGTCCGCATCCCGAGGCGGCCGAGATCGGTGCGGCCCTCGATGGCGCCGGTTCGCTGTTCGCCATTGCCGAAGTGAAGGCGCACTTGGGCTGGTGCGAAGCGTGCCACGCCGTAGCCCTCGAATATGAAAAGTTCCGCTCCACGCCAGGAGCGCGGGACGACGACGCTTGGGCGGCGATGCGCCAGCGGCTCCCCGCCGCCGTTCGCCAGAGGCCGAAGCCGAGGGCTATTCCCTGGCTGGCGGTGGCGGCCGGATTGACGCTGGTTTTGATACCGGCGGCATGGTGGATCGGCGCTTCGCGCGGCTCGCCCCCCGAACTCGTCGCGCGGGCGGCCGTCGTGGACCTGATGCCCTCCGGCGAGATGCAACGCGGAGCAGCCAAACCCGCCGCGGCGGCAGCCAGCGCTGACTCCGAGTGGATCACCGTGATTCTCAATGGCGCCCAAGCCGAGCGGGCTCTCGTGCGGGTCCGCAGCCGGGAGGGACGCGAATTGTGGTCCCGGGAATTGCACCGCGAGAAGGGTGTCTACGCCCTCACCCTGAGCCACGCGCTCGTGGCCCCTGCCCGTCCCTTGACGATCGAGTGTGGAACGCAACAGTATCTCTTGGAGTAACCTTTGCCGCGGTAAGAGGACTATTCGGACAAGGAGAAAGCGAGTTCTATGGCTGAGTTGAGGTTTGGCGCCTACCGGTATGATCTGAGTCAAATCAATTGGTCGGCCGACCAACACTACCCGAAAACCCTCGAGGCGCTCAAGGCTTTGGCGAGGCGGCTTTTTCCCGATCCGCAGCGGCCCGGAGAAGGCGAGGCGCCCGGGATGAGGAACTTCGACCAGTGTGGCGAGATCCTCTTCACGCGCCTCCTGTATGCCGCGCGGAACCTTCAAATCGATGTGAAGGAGTTGCAGCCGATCATCGATCGGCCGTTCTCCCCGCGCACGCTCCCTCCGATTTTTTCGGATTCGGAGCTCGAGGTCTTCTCCCCTCGGCCAGTCGACCTGCAGCCGCTGCGGGAGGCACTCCGGAAGGTCCGCGCCATCCGGCCCGAGTCGCGAATCCCAAAGGTGCATGTGGAGCTCGCTCGGTTGCGCCGAATCCGTGGAATGTCCGCGCCGGGAGTCGCTGGACCGCTGGTTTATCTGGATTTGGATGAGTGGATCGGTGGCTCCCCGGAGTTTCGTTTGGCGTTGGCCGCCCATGAATTCTTCCATTGCCTCCAGTACGCGTCTGGTTTTCGCCAGCAGCCTGAGCTGGTGAAGACACCCTATGCTTGGTTCTCAGAAGGAACCGCGACGTGGATGGAACAACAGTCGGGTGGCATCCTGACGAGCCCCCGCAAAGTGGACGCCATGGCCGCGCACCCGGAGATCGGGTTGCGGAACTCGTCTTACTACTCGTCACGCTACTGGCAGGCCCGCTTGCGAGGAAGCTCCACTGAAATGAAGTCGGCCCTGGAGCGCTTCTCCCGAGACCACCGGCCGGATGACGCGGCCGGCCCAACGGCGAACATGAACATGGCACTCGATTTGATGCACCGCCGGTGGCTTGGGCTTGAGAGCCCCCCCAGCGCTCCCGTCGCCCCGCGCGGCGTCCTCCGGACTGAAGCGTTGCGCCCGAAGGCACTGCGGCGCGGAATGCCCGTGTCGGGTGCCATTCCGAAGGGCGGTTCCCGAGCCTACTCTATTGGCCCCTTGACGCGAACCGAGGCCGACGCACTCGTTTGCGAGTCCACGGGCGAGGTCACGGTCCTGACGAATTACCTGGAGTTCGGGTCACGGTTCGTGATTTTGGTCAGCGCGGCGCCGGATGCCCGCGGCGCGGGCCCCATGGTGCCCTTCGGACTTTCCATCCACTCGCGCAGCTCTCCGGCCCCCGGGCTCATTATTCCCGCGCTGGTCCCACCGCCGCCTGTGCGTCCCGGAGTCTCGCTCGACAGCTTCGGGAACGTGATCCTGAACGCGTCGCCCTCGAGCCGAGCCGTGCTCGGGTTTCAAGTGGGTGGCTTCTGCTCCATCTCCCTGGACGAACCCGCTCAGCCGGCCGGATATCTCGACTGGTTCACTACTTCGGGCGCCCCCGGCTCCGATTCCATCGAACTCGGGATCAGTCCCGCGTACGAATCTTCCCTGACCCGGATTCGCAGAACCAGGTTACCGTCACGCGACGGCAGCATCCTCCAGATCAAGACCGAGTTCGACCGGGCGCCGTCTTCCTACGAAGCCGTCATCCTGTGCGGGAACCCCACCGCGACCCCCGGGGCGTTGTTGGACTCGGATGGCGATGGCTCCATGGAGTGCCGGGGGGGAGTGGGCAGCGATTGCGACACGGATGCTCGTCCGGCTTGGTTCCTCGGCTTCGGCCCCGAGTACACGCCAGCGGAGTTTCCCATAGTCCCGTGGGCGGGTAAGGCGTGGTTGCCCTATCCGGGAACGCCGCCGGACACCATCATCGAGTACTACAAGATTCCCTCATGATGCGGCGCGCTTGGTGGACGGCGCTTGTGCTGACCGTGGCCAACGGGGCCACGGTGGAGGCCGACTACGCCGCCGCTTTGCGCCTCAAGAACGCCGGTGATACCACCGGCGCGCTGGCCGTGCTGGAACGGATTGTCGCGGCGCGGCCTGGCTTCAGCCGCGCTTGGCAAAGCATAGCGGAGTGGACGGCGAATGGCCCCCAAGCGGGCCCTGTTGCGGCGAGGCCAGAACCGGCGGCCTGTCTCGGCCGGATTCGGCTCTTGAAACTGCAGAACGCGGCTGAGTCCGCCATCGAAACGGAGGCCAGGCTCTGCGCCGGGCGATTGCCGGATTCCTTCTCCGTGTACGCAGTTTGGCTCAATCAAATGCCGGAAAGCCGCTGGCCCGCCCTGCGCGCCGAGTTCACCGCCCGGGCCAAACAGAATCCAACCGCCCCAGCCCTGGCCTTTGCGTCAGCCCTGGCAGCCCAGCTCAGCCCGGATGCCGAAGCGCGCCGCTGGCTGGCCAGCGTCGACCGGCGCGGCCTGAGCGTGGACAATCTCAACGATCTCGATGACCTGGCCTACTTCATCTCCGCGGACGCGGCGGAACGTCAAGCGGCGGTGGTCCGCTTGATGGAGCGCGCCCGCGTCAGTGGCGATACGCACTGGTTGTACCGCGCTGCCGGGAGACAGGCCTCGCTGGCGCGGGCCGCGCAGCGGTGGACCGAAGCTCTCGCTGCGGCCCGCGAAGCACGTGCCGGCGCGATAGAGCTTGGCCGTCCAGCCGCCTTGTTTGCGGGAATCGAAGGCGAATGTCTCTATCGGTTGGGCCGCCCGCGGGAGGCGATCGATGCTTTTCAGGCATCGCTGGCCGCCGCCGAGCGGGAGAAGGATCGCCTGCGCGAAGCACAGGCCGCTGGCTGGATCGCCGATCAGCTCAACGTCGTTGGCCGCTTCACCGAGGCGATCGGTTACGCCCGGCGCGCGCTGGATCTCTCACGTGCTCTGAAGAATCAGGAGATCACCGCGGATCAGCAAATCAACCTGGCCTTCTCCTGGACCGCCCTCGGCCAGGGCCCGGTGGCGCTCGCCGCACTGGAGGAAGCGCGGACCCTGGTGGTGGCGCCGGCCCGTGGATGGCATGGCAGGATCTTGAACGACGCGGCCGATCTCTATCTGCAACTCGGCCGCCCCCGCGAGGCGCGCGAGTGTGCCGATCGCAGCCTGGCCACTCAGGCGCTCGACGAGTTGCGGCGAGCGGAAGCGCATTTGGTCCGTGCGGAGGCGGCGAGGTCGTTAGGAGAAACCATGGCCGCCGATTTGGCGGCGGCCGCCGAACTGGCGCCCGGTGTGCCCAACTACACGGCGCGGCGTCTGTTGCTCCTGGGGCGCTATCGCGAAGCAGCGGCGGCCGCGGCAGGGTTCCCCCGCATCCAACTCGAGGCGGCGATCGCCGGCGCCAAAGTGCTCGAGCTCCAGAAACGCCCGCTCGAGGCGCTCGCCATGCGGAAGCAGGCCATTTCCCTCGCTGAACAGGTCCGGCTGCTGCTGGCGGTGGACCATCGCGCCGGCTACCTGGCGCCGCTCGCCGCGGAACTGTATCGCGGTACGGTGCGGCTTCTGCTCACCATGGGCCGCGCGGAGGAGGCTTTCGCGGTGTCCGAGCGTGGCAGGGCGCGAGCCTTGTTGGACGCCTCCTCCGCGGCGCCGGTCCGTGTCGTTGGGCCGGAATCGCGCGCGGCTGCCCAACTTCGCCAGACAACGGTGCGGATTCGCCAGGCGCGCACGGTCGCTGATCGGCGGCAGGCCGAGATCTCGCTGCAGTCCGCCCTGGACGCCTACCTGATCTCTCTCCGCGCGAAGGCTGCGCCTGGTGAAGCCGCGGTGCTCACGGCCAACGCCATCCAACAGCGGCTCCCTCCTGGCGCATTGTTGCTGCACTACGACCTCGACAATGGCCTGTTCGTTCTCGGCAAGCGCGGCTTGCGCCACTTTCGGCTCGAGCCCCGGGCCGTGCTCGAGAAAGAGGCTCGAGCCGCACGCCTTTTGCTGGCCAGTCCACCCGAGCGGGTGACGCAAAACCGCCTATTGGGGCACCTGAACCGCCTCCATGAACTGTTGCTGCAGCCGGCGGCGAACGAACTGAGGCAAGCCCGGGAATTGTGGATCGTGCCAGACGGCGCGCTGCATTCACTCCCCATGGAGGCCCTGGTGGCGCGCCCGGCCACCGCCTTCGACTCTGCCGAGTATCTCGTCCGGCAAGTCTCCGTTCGCTACGTGCCGTCGGCCACTTTGGCGCTGACGCGCCGTCCGGTCGCCGCCGGCCCCCGGCTCGACCTTGTGGCGTTCGGCGACCCGCCCGGGCCCTCCGGCGCTTCCGCCTTCCGTGACGGCGCCTGGACGCGGCTTCCTTACAGCCGCGAAGAAGTGGAAACGGTGGGCGCTCTCTATTCACGATCGCGTCTCTATCTCGGAGCGGCGGCGCATGAGGGTGCGTTCAAGTCGTCACCCGATTTGGCACAGGCGCGGATCGTGCATGTGGCCGCCCACGGCATGGTGGATGACCGTTGGCCCCTGATGTCCGGTCTGCTGTTGGGCGGGCCCCCGGGCGAGGACGGCGTGTTGCGCGCCTACGAGATTCAGGCGCTGACCCTGCGGGCAGGTCTCGTGATCCTCTCGGCCTGCGATTCCGGAACGGGCGCCGAGGTGGCCGGAGAAGGCGTCGCCAGTCTGCGCTACTCGTTCCTGTCGGCCGGTGCGCGTTCGATCGCCGCCAGCCTGTGGCCGGTCAACGACCGCGCGGCTGCCGAGTTGATGGTGGCGTTTCATCGCCACCTGCGTCAACCAGGGCGGACGCCCGGCCAAGCGCTGCGCGCCGCGCAACTGGAACAACTCACCGGCGCTCGGGCGCACCCGCACTTCTGGTCCGTGTTTACTTGGTTCTCGGCGGCAGCCGAATAATTTTCGGATTCCTGTCAACCGGCCGGGGCGATAAGCGCACTTATCCGGCATGAACCTGTCATTGCCTATCACTCCATCTCCAGACGAACCTTGCCGGGTTGCTCCTGAGCCGCTCTTTGCTCCCATGCTCGCCGCGCAAAGAAGGGCCTAGAACAAGCCAGCGCCAAACACGAAGGAGTCGAATATATGAATTTGGAACGATCCTATGACCCTCCCGCTGGACTAGGTGATCCAGGAACTCCGCTGCCCCTACCGCGGGTTCCATCCGTGGAGTTCCCTCCACCAGTTGGGTTCGCCGAATACTGGGACTGGGAGAATCTCGGCCGGGTGGCAACTGGTCGCTTGGCGGCTTGGCTTCGCTCAGCCGCTGCCAATCTTGACCCCATGAGCAAACTCACACTCGCCGTCACCGAGCAATTAGCCGGTCGCGTTGCTCGAGCCAATGCCCTGGCGGACCTCGCCGTCACGGGCCGGGAATCGTACCGTCGCTTCGTCGCGCAGCCGCCAACCGATGCCACCTTGATGAGCGCAGTCCCGAATGGAGATTCTGCTCGGGCCGCCGTACAGGCCGTGCTTGACCGGGCTTACACGGTGGCCTGGGCACTCAGGGGTGATCCCGCCCATCGCGCAAGCCTTCGCCCTCGTCTCGGATGGATCGCCGTTTCGGGTGAAGACGACCCCGCTCACGCTCCGGTGAACTGCTCTTGCACGAGTGATCACATGGGAGAGATCGGCGTCAATGTCGCCGGTATCCCCATCAAGTGCCGGGCGGCCCTCAAGCTGGGCGGCACGCCCCCCGGCGGCCCCGCACCGGACATCTCCGCGCGGCAGCCACCGGGGAACGGGGCCATCTTCGATCAGCTCATCTCGCGGCGCCGGGCCGAGTTCTACGACGACCTCGTGCTGTTCATCCACGGCCTGGGCTCCCGTTTGGAGGAGTCCGAGCAGTACAAGCAACTCCTGATCGAGCGCATGGCACAGGCCGGACAACGGGTAGCTATTCTCTCCCTCGATCTCCCTGGCAAGGGTTACTCCACGCGGCTCGATTTGGACGATCTCGTTGCTCGAAGGGTTCGGGGCTGGCATGGCTTCTCCCTGCCCAACGGGGCCAACTCGAACTTCCCCTTACTCGGGCTTTTCAGAGACACGCTTGTCGCGATCTCCAGACAAATCCCGGGCGGCATTCAACACACGATGGGCGGCAGCCTGGGTGGAAACTTGACGCTGTGGCTGGCCGAGAGCCCCATGTTCAGTTCCTTACCGGCTGGATCCAATTGGCTTTCTGGAGCGGTCAGCTCCGCCAGTTGGTCGCCCGCCTCTACATGGGAATCTTATGAGCGATCCCGGGATACTCCTCTCGAAGGAAATGGAACTCACATGGATGTCGGCAAGAACGGGGCCAAGAAAACGGCGCTGAGCCGGATGCGCCGGCCGGAAACGGATGGTATCCGCCGTAGCGAATTCTTCGAGCCGATGCACCTGGGAGAGCGGGCGCTCTTGGTTTTCCGGGTAGGCGCCTGGGGGTTCCCACCCCATCCCGACAATCTTCTGCTGCAATCAGAACTCTACGGCCCGTCGTATCGCAGAACGTTCTGGATGGCGGCCTACGAGCAGGTGACTTTCAGTCACCAGGAACCCATCGCGCCCAGCGGCGACTGGCCCTTCCGAACCATTACGCAGCCACTGCTGTTGGCCTCCGGAGCAAACGATCAGGGCAGCTCTGGGGTGATGGACATCTACAACAGCGTCATCAGGGTGACCGAACAGAGCCCGCGTGTGCCAGGCCAGCGCCTTCTGCTCCAAAACACCGGTCACAGCATTTCCGACGAGCGTCCACGTCACCTTGCGGATCGAGTGGCTGCATTCCTCAGCGGCAACCGCCGGAATGGCCCACGGCGCCCACCTCACCGTATTCAGGTCTTCACCAACCGGGGTGGAGAGGTGTGGAACCGTTGGCAGATATCGCCGAACCGCGGCTGGAACACGGAAGGGTTTGGGTCACTCCGCGGCAGCAGCCTCAGAGCCATGCAAGTAGCAGCCAACGCCGACGGACGGCTGGAGGTGTTCGGGCTCGATGCTGAACGTGGCGCCGTAAAGCATCGCTGGCAAGTGAGCCCCGGCGCGGGTTGGAATGAGGAAGGTTGGTTGGAACTCGAGGGACGCTTCCGATCCCTTGCGGTTGGCGTCAACCAGGACGGCCGGCCGGAACTCTTTGGCCTCGATGCCGGCGGCGCGGTGAGCAACCGTTGGCAGACTCAACCCAACGGTGCTTGGAATCCGGAACGCTGGGGTTCACTCGGCAGACCATCGGCTACGCCGCTCACTCAGATCCGTGCGGGATCGAATGCGGATGGCCGGTTGGAAGTCTTCGGAACAGGCGGAGACGGGATGGTCTATCACCGTTGGCAGACTGGCCCGAACGGGGGTTGGAACAGCGAAGGTTGGGCGTCACTCCAAGGAACCGGGCTCAATCGGCTTTGTTTGGGCAACCATGCCGATGGCCGCCTGGAGATTTTCGCGCTGGACAACAACGGCGTAGTGCACAACCGCTGGCAGGTGACACCAAATGGCGGCTGGAATCCGGAGGGGTGGGGGTCGCACGGAACGCCGGGCGGCACGGCGCTGAGTGAGATCCATGTTGCGACGAATGTGGATGGCCGCCTCGAGCTATTCGGCCTGGGAAGGGACGGAAACGTTTACATCAAGTGGCAGGTGATGGCTCACGGAGGTTGGATTGGAGGGTGGCGGTCGTTGCAGGGTAATCGCTTCCGCCAACTCAGCGTCGCCAAAAGCGAAGACGGCCGGCTGGAACTCTTCGCCATCAACCCCGATGGCGCGGTGCAGAATCGGTGGCAACAACACCCTGATGGGAGATGGAACCCTGAGGGTTGGGGCTCGCTCGGCGGCACGAATGCCACCGAGCTCGCGGCCATCTAGGTTCGGTTCTCGACCCGTTTGCTGGGGCCCCTCGATCGGCAGCGAGCGGCCCCTGCCTCCCTGTGAGGTAACGGACTTTCTCTGCTCTTGACCTCGCGTTGTTGGAAGGACGGATACCTAGTCATGCACATCGAACTCAGCATGGACCGCCCCGCGGTGCCCATCACGAACCTCTGTCAAGTGCGGGTGCGGCTCGTCAACGACGTGCCGCCCTTCCGCACCGTCACTTCGCGCGACGCACTCACGTTCCGGTTCACCACGGCCGGCCGGGGCGCTGCCTCTTTCGAGGCCGTCACTCGGCCCGCCAAGGCGCCCGGTGAGTTCTTCATCACGGGCCAATGCCAGGAGTCGGGCGCATGCCGCCTCACTGCGTCTGTAGTGGGCCAGGCCCTTGCCTCCAACACTCTCCACTTCGACATCCTCCCGGTGGTCCCCGCCCCGGTTCCGCGGCAGCCATGCGGCGATGGAGCCGAACCGGCCGTGGACACCCTTTATTGGTCGAATTGGCATGGCAATATCGAGCGGGACGTCAGGGTCGTCCGCCCCACGACCAAGGCGGAGTTGATTGCGGCCGTTCGCTCGGCCGAGCGCAACGGCGCGCGGCTCGGCGTGCAAGGATCGGGCTGGTCGTTCACGGATTGTGTCGTGGGTGCGGAGACGAACCTGGTGATTGACACTTCCGCGTTGCATCGGCCTTTGGATCTCCCTTCGCTTGTCGTCGTCAGCCCGGGGCCACGCCCCGTCTTGCAGCCGCGCCCCACTCTCTTTCCCGGAGCCTTTCGCCGGGATGTCCGGGAAGCGGCTGCGCCGTTGGTCTGGGTGGAAGCGGGGATGAAGGTGTTCGAGTTGAACTGCCTCCTGGCCTCCCGGGGGCTGGCTATGGGAACGCTCGGCGGGAGCCATGGGCAGTCCATCGCGGGTGTCATCTCCACCGGCGTTCACGGCAGCGACCCCGGCCGTCCTCCGCTGGCCGACGCCGTGGCCGCGCTGCACCTCGTTGGTCCTGGCGGCCAGGAATGGTGGATCGAGCCGGCGTCGGACCCGGTCACGAATCCTCTCGCCATGGCCCGGGCGCGGGAACGCGGCCTTCTGTGTCCCAGCACACGCATCGAATACGACGACGACCTCTTCAATGCCGCGCTCGTCAGCTTCGGTTGCGCCGGCGTCATTTACTCGGTGGTGTTGCGTGCCGAGCCCGCTTATCACTTGCATGAGATTCGCCGGGGCATCTCTTGGGATGACGCCCGCGCCTACCTCGCTCGTCTTGCGGCGGGGGACGCCTCGTCCCCTCGGTATGTCGACATCAACGTCAACCCCATGGATTTCACCACGCGGATTCGCGAGCGCTTCGAAGCGCCAGTGGCCCCGTTGACCCCTCCCGCCGAAAGCTGCTCGCTCACCGATGTTCTTCACTACCTCCTCGTTGCGGGCGCCGTAGTTCCCGGCTTCGTGGCGGTGGCGGTGGGTCTTCCGGCCGCCGCCTTGGCCACCGCCCTGGCGGCCTATCACGCGGCGGTGGCCGATTACATCGCCAGGGCCACCGCTCGCGGCGTGGCCCTGGGGGCCATTCCGTTCGTTGGCCCGGCACTGGCCCTCCGCGAGTTCACCCGGACGGCGAGAACCGTCGGCGAATCTTTCGACGTGCTCGCCCGCATCCCCTTCGCCACGGGCGCCCATTTCGCCGGGGACGACTCGCAACTCGCCGAGCTCATTCCACGTGCCTTGAATGTGATCTGGAAGCTGGGTGGCTTCGTCTCTCAAGGCAAGGAACTCGTCGAATGGCTGCAGAACAAGATCACCGCCGCCATCCTCTCCGACGGAGAGGCGTGGGGACCCAGCCATGAGATCCGCACCAAACAACCGCGCTGCGGTTCGACTCCCGCCTCGCATGAGTACGGCCCGCTGGAGCGGCTGGTGGCCAGCTACGAGTTTGCGCTGCCCGTCGATCAAGCCGCGCGCGTGGTGGAACGCATCCATGACATCGTGCGCTCGATGCGTGACGGAGACGACGCCCTCATGGTGAATATCAACCTGCGGTTCACCACTCGCACCCGCGCCCTGCTGGGCATGCAGCAATTCGACCGTACTTGTCACTTCGAGGTTTACGGCTTCCACGGCATGGCCGGCAACGCTTCCTTCTTCCGTCAACTCGAGGAGCTCACCCGGTCCACCGGCGCGATGCCGCATTGGGGGCAGTTCCACAATGACCGGGTCGATTTCGAAACTCTGCTGGGCGACCGGCTCACCCGCTGGCGCCGCGCCATGCGTCATTTGGCAACGGGTGGCGGTGAGACCGCAGAACCGTCCCGCACCTTCATGACCCCATTCGCGCAGCGCCGGCGGTTGCTGATCTGACAGACGCTCGCCCGCGCCAGGACGTCATGGGAGGTGGCCGTCTTCTCTATCACTGTCATGCGGAGGCCGGGGTGTTGCCTTCGCATGGGCGAGGTTTCCAAGTACATCAGGCCGCGTGGCCCGCCACAAGCTCCCCCACCGCCTCATCAAATTCCCGGAACGCGGCCAACTGGAGTAGTGGCGAAAAATCCTCAGCCAGATCCGCCACGCGCAACCTCCGCTCATGCACGTTGAACCGCGCCAGCCGCCGGTCGTTCAAGCCGCTGGCCAAGCGCAGCAATTCGAACAGCGCGTCCTTCGGATTGGCCAGCGCTTCGAGCCGCTGTAACGCCGGCAAGGCCAAGGGCATCCGCCCCGCCGGATTCCCGGCCGCATGACGGATCAGTTGCTCATCGAACAACAGCCAGGCCTCCATCATACGGACCGGAACCACCGGCACATGTCGATGACGCCCGGCCACCGCCTCCAGAATCTCCGCCTTGCGTCGCGCCGGTGCTTGGCCTTCAGCATCCCGGTGGACGAACAGCACATCGCAGGGATAGTAGACCAGCGTCTGCGCGATCTTCTCGGCCAGCGTCTTCGGTGCCTGAGGAAAGCGCCCCGGATCCGCCCAGCTTCCCTCCGTCAACACTCCCCGGCGCTGCAGCAACCAACGGATCATGGGAAGCAGCGCGCGATCGGAACTCCCGTCCGAAAGCAGCGTGAACCGGAGCGCGTCGCCGGTCATCTCCGCTCCGTACTCTCCAACGACTCCAGCCAGTCCATGATGCGCCCGCCGGAATCATCATCAAACAATCGCAGTTGTTTGGGAGGTGTGAGATAGGGCAGGATGTCCCCCGGTGGAGCCACGCGCTCAGGCTCCGCTTGCGCCCGCCACGTTCGGGAAAGCCAGTAGAAGCCCACTCCACGCCCGGGCGAACCTCCGTTCACGCGCTCGTCCCGGCCCTTCGCCAGCACGAAGTCATCGGGCTTGATCAGCTTGGTCAGCGTCGGCGAATGCGTGTTGATGATCACCTGTCGCAACGGATTGTCCGCGTTCACCGCCTGGCGCGCGTCACAGGCGATCCCCTCGAGCAAATCCACCATGTGCGGCAGCCGCGCCGGATGAATCCCGTTCTCCGGCTCCTCCAGGCACAGCACGCCCGTCATCTCCGGATCCATCTCGATGAACGCGAGCGCCAAAAAGCGCAGCGTGCCATCGGACAAGGCCTGCGCCGGCAGCGCCGTCCCGTCCAGCGTCACCGCGCGCACGGAAAGCGTCTCCCGCCTGTTGTCCCGCTCCACCGTCACCGATCGCAAATCCTCCACCAACTCCGCCACCCGTCCCGCCAGATGTCCGTAAACGAAGTCAGGCGATTCGGGCGAGCTCTGCGCCAAGTGATGCAATGCCGAAGCCAGGTGCGACCCATCCGCGCCCAGCCGCACGGGAGCATTCAAGGAATCGGCCCGGCGCAGCGCCGAGGGCTCCAGTTGCAGCAGCCGCCACGAGCGCATCTCGAGCCGCGCCAGCGCCGCCGTCGGACTCTCCGACGCCGTCGTCGTCGAAAGCACCGTACGCGGCAGGTTCTCCGCCACCACTGGCCGTGGTTTACCGGTGCCGCCGCCGTCCAAATGCAACAGCACCTTTGCGGCAGAGCCCTCACCCTCGGTCGAAATGTAGGGCACGCTCCGCCGCGTGCGGGGGATGATCGAATCCCGCCAAGCCGCCGTGTGGGGAAACGGCAGATTCTGCCGCGCGTCCGAATGCCGGATGTGTTCCAGCCGCTCGTTCACGATCTCGAGCGGCCCCGCCACCGACCCGCGCGCCGGCTCGCGCCAGCGGATCGTCAGGGAGTAGCGGAGAAACGTGGTTGTGGCTTCTGCTTTCTGCCCGAGATCGTCGACGCCCGAGCCCGGCACAATCATTTCCGCCTCGAAACTCATCTCCGGAGCTCGCCAATCTCCGTGCTGCGTGAAGATCGTTCCCGCGTCCCCGAACCGCGAAGAATCGGCCCGCACCGAAAGCGCCGCCTCCACCAACGGCTTGTCCGCCAGCGAACTCAGGAAAGCGATCGCGTCCAGCAGATTCGACTTTCCCACGCCATTCGCGCCGGCCACGCAGGTGAACGGCCCGAATCGCAAATCAGCGTCGATCAGGTTCTTGAAGCCGCGAACTTTCAACCGCGTCAGCAAGCCTTCATCATAGCGAAGCGCCGTTGTTGCCCGTCACGCGCTGGCAACGGCACCCAGATCGGTCATGAACCCGTCATCGGAACCTTTCATCATCAGACGCCAGCGGAAGAAGAGCACGAGTCGGCCCGGACACCTGGGCTCCATGACCTATGATCGCTGGACGAGGTCGAAAAGATCATCATCTAGCCAGCCTCGCTCACGCGAAGAATCGGGCGAGCGATTTCTAGACTTCGTCGAGACAGGACAGAAACTCGGCGTGTGGCGTGCGCTGGGTATGCCACTTCTTTACATGACCACTCGGCTTAGGACGTGTCGTGGTATGAGTCAACACCAAATGCCTCTTTGCCCGCGAAATACCTACGAAGAAGACGGCCCGCTCGTCATCTGCCTTGCCCCAGAACGTCTCTCTTTCGATGCCGAGGAATACGACGTACTCGAACTCCAACCCCTTGCTCTTGTGAACGGTCATGAGGCGAACCGCTCGATCCTCCGAGAAACGTTCCAAGGCCGAGACGATCTCGCCGCTGTCGTCCCACAGTTCTTCAATCCGACGAAGGGTCGCCGACACGCGCTCGTTGAGATAAGAACCGTTCTCGTAGTCTGCTGACAAACTCGCAATCTGGGCAGCTCCTATCTCTTTCAGGAGCTCCGCCACAAGGCCTTGGACTGACTCCAAACTGAAGCCCGCACCTGACCGCACCTCCCTTCTTCGCGCGTCGATGAGGGTGCGCCAATACGATTGAGTTTCTTCGTCTTCCGTAGCGGAGGAAATGAACCGCATGAATCGGTCATATGCATTCGGCTTTCCATCGGCACAAATCACGAGTAGGAAATCAACAACTAGCTGAGCGACTGGCTCGGCGGAAATGTCTTGCAACTCCTGTTCGTTGCGAATGGGAATCTGTAGCCGACTAAGTTCCTGCATCAGCATCTCGCAGTAGTGCTCCACCTGCTTCGCGGCGAGGATACCGATTTCAGAGGGAGCGGTGCCCTCGTTAATCCAGGTCTGCACGAGGGCGGCGATTTCGACCGCCTCTTCCGCTCCGTCTTTGAAAGCGCGGATTTCGACCTCGCCCTCGTCTCCATCGATTCGGGAATCCAGAACTGCGGCAGTTGGTTCAATGACCTTGACCATGTTGTTTTGAACACGCCGGACCCGAGGAAGGGACCTAAAGTTCTGGTAGAGATTCAAGGGGCGGGCGTTGAACTCCTCCGCAAACGTTTCCATGATGCCCTCAAGGGCTCCCGCCCAACCCATGATCCGTTGCTTTGTATCGCCGACGGCTGTGATCGAAGCTTGGGTGCCGAGAAATGCAGAGCGCACAAGTTCAAACTGCTGCTCAGTGCAGTCTTGAAATTCATCCAGAAACACATGGGAGTAGGTCTGCCGAACGGCGTTCAGGGCAAGATCGCTTTGCGAGAGAACCTCCACAGCCAAAGGAACGAGGTCTGCGAATGTGATCTGACTCCTCATCACTCTCTGGCCACCAATCGTGTAGTCGGCGTCGAGTTCATTCTGGCCACTCAAAACAGGCCTAAATCGGTCAATCAGGCGCTTAGCGAATCCGTGAAAGGTGTGGCTATCAAAACGGTGAGCAAGTGGTCCACACCGTCTCCTGACGCGTTCCTTTAGATTTCTGCTGGCATCGACCTTGAAGGAGATGGCCAGAATCCGTTGCGGGTACGGGCAGGAGTTCGTCCTCAGGAGAAAATCGGCTCGCTGAGCGAGTAATTCGGTCTTGCCTGAACCCGGGCCTGCCGTGAGGGCCACGCTGCGATGTTGCTCGCGCACCGCGATTAGCGCATTTGGCTCCAGCTCGAGTCCATCGGCGGGCCTCCAGTTGTCAGGGGCGGTCATTCGGGGAGGCCCTGCAACTTCTTTTGAACGAGGTCAAGCAAACGCCTCAAGCTCTTTGGCATAGCTTGCACAAGGGCGGCGTCATCCAGGCTGGACAGGGCCTCAAGATGCTCTGCGGGCTTGCTGCCGTTCTTGAATCGCCGCTGATAAGGAACGAAAAGGCGCTGAAGATCCTCGTGGTATTGCCCCTCGTCGCCATGCTTCGCGCCAAGGACAGACGCAAGCGTTTTAGCCTTCGGCAACGCCTTTTTGGATGCTTTGACCCGATATGCTCCTTGGAAGCACATAAGCATTGAGAAATCCAAGTCCAGCGGAGCAGAGAAGAACACGCCTGCCTCCTCAAGCCGACTGAGTAACTTCTTTCCACGTTCAGACCCGAGAAGTGTTTCACTCTGGTCATCCCACTCGGGTAGAGCTGGGTTGATGTCCTTCATCACCTTGGCGTGTTGCTTGGGATCAATCTTCTTGAGTTGATTAAGTGCGTACGAAATCCGGCCCCACCCTCCGCCGTTTCTGGCTAAGTCCAAATCAAGCAAGGTAACGTAGGGAATCCGAAGTGCCGCGAGCAATCGCCAGAGATGATTGACATGCCGCCCTCCCAACGGAACCACTAGAACGGAACTCGAATCCTCCGCGTGCCCAGTAGCTTGGAGCAGACGGGGAATGATAATCTGCTCTGTGTCTCCCTCGCCGAGGATGACCAAGCGAAAGAAGTATAACTCTGGGTAAGAGATAACAGCCTCTCTTACAAACTTGTGGGCTACACTTGACGGCTGGGGAAGCTTGATGCTACTGATGATTGTTTGCCTAGCCTCATCCAGGCGCAGATAGCGAATCCGTTCTGGGGCCACCCGTCGCAATAGCGCAGGGGCGTGAGTAGCGATAACAGCTTGAGCGTCAGAGGCTTCGGAAAACAGCGTCAGCTTTGACAGGACACGACCGAGATAGTGGGGAGAGAGGCTGTTTTCGGGCTCCTCAATGGCGACTAGGGAGAATACCGCCGGGCGAAGCTTATTGACATCCCATAGCTTGAAGGTGCCGTCCAGAACCTTTCTTCCTATCTTTTGCGCGGCCAAGACGAGAGTGATGTAGAGAAGCGACTTTTGGCCGTCTCCAAGGCGCATGAAGTCCACATGCGGTTCGCCGTGTGCGGGCGAGAAAGCGACTGTGAGGAACTTCAATACAGATTCGATTTCATCCGTCGCAAACGACAGGCTAGGATTCGCATAGAAGGCACCCCTATGGAGAGTGGCCCAGACGTCTGACAGGCATTGGTCCAGATCTTGGGTCGCGCCGCTCTGCTTTAATGAAGCACTCATTTCCTGGCTGAGCTTTGATATCGTCTCGGCCTCATTCTCCCAGCTCGCAGCTCTGAGTATCCGCCCGAGAAGAGCGCTCGTCGAATAGGAGATATGATCACCTGGGTCGCGGCGGGCAGGCAAATAGTGAACCTGTATTGCGCTGCGATCATGTCTCGCCATCGCTGTCGTCTTCTTCGGTTCCCCTGCGGGATCGACAGTCAGAACGTAAAAGATGTTCTCGTCGATTTCGTCGTTAGCGTCTATGGTTGCTTCAAGGCGGATTCGGACAACCGGTACTCCATCGTTGCTTTCGAGCCTCATATGCGCGAAGTTGCCAGGGACGGTTGAGTGCTTCTTTGTTTTGTCTTTGAGTTCTGGCAAGCCAAACTCGGCCTGAATCCACAGCCGTTCGGCCCGGACCTCAGGGCCTTGCAGGTCGGCTTGGACGTGGAAGTCACCACGCCGTATCTTCCGCAGTCCTTGGTCGAAACCGAACATTCTGGCGAGCGCCTGAAGCACCGCAGTCTTTCCGCTGCCATTGGGCCCGATCAGGAATGTTGTTGGATCGAAGACCAGTTCCGTGGGCCCTTCCCCAAACGACTGGAAATTACAGAGGGATAGGCTAATGAGCTTCATTGCACTGCACTAAGCTCAACCTTCATGAGCAATGCTCCTTGGAGATACCACGACTTCATGAGAGCGGAAGTCGCACCCTGGTGTCAAGAAGAATAGCTCCGATGAGCCAGTTGTTGAAGTACATGCCAGTAGCAATACCCTCACCGGCGGCTATGACTACCCCTCAAAAAGGAGTGGATGCCTGGGAATCAGGCGTTTTTGGCCACTATCTTTGGCAGAATGCCAAAAGGGTCCATGACGCTTGATCCTCTGTGCCCGACTGCGAGCCGGGTAGGTTGGAACACCTTCAAGCGTGGGTGGTGTGCAGTTCCAGTTCACCCTAGTTTTGCGCGGCCTATCCCGCATCAAAGATCGTCCGTTACTATTTAATTAACTCATGGAATATGTCATAATTAGGAGCGGAGAGTTGCCGGGGGGCGATCCAACAGGGCCAGGAAAGCCAACCCAAGGAAAAATTCCCAGAAAACGAACCCGAGAAACGCAACCCAAGAAAACCAACCCAGGAGACACAAAATGCCCTTCCTACAAGGCTGGACGCACTGGACCCACTCCGACGGTCCCTACCGCCCCCACTTCCCTCCACCCGAGCCCATCCCGGATCCCGAGCAAGAGCAAGGGCAGGAGGAAAAACCCGTCACCCGCCAGCTCCTCCAAATCATCCGCGAAACCCTCGGCGCCAAGCACCCCGACGCCCTCCAGGCCCTCGTCGACGCCTTCCTCCGCTACGAAGACCTCGGCTTCCCCCTCCGCTGCTGAACCACCCCAATTACGGCGCGTGTCATCGATTCGATCGTCAGTTTTCGCAACCGCACCAACGGCTTAGGAGAAACGAGGACCCAAGCCACACCCGGCCCCCTGCTACGCTCGGGCCAGTGTGAAAACCTACGCCTACTCCTCCCAATCCGACCCCGTAGTTTTCGCCAAGCGATACTTGCGCCTCGACCTCGACCCCTGGCAAGCCCAAGCCGTCCGTGCCCCCCACCGCCGTGTAATCCTCAACTGCTGCCGTCAAAGCGGCAAAACCACCGCCGCCGCCGTCGCCGCCGTCCACCACCTGCTCTTCGCGCGCCACGCCGACCTCATGGTCGTCTCCGCCACCGAAGCGCAAGCCGGCGAAACCGTTCAACGCATCCTCCGCTTCCTCGCCGAACTCGGCGAAGAAGTCCGGCGCCATCCCGGCCGGCGCTTCGAATACGAAGTAGCGAGCACCGGCGCTCGCTTCCGCGCCCTCCCCGCCCGCGAAGCCTCCGTGCGCGGCTACACCGCGACGTTCGTCATCATCGACGAAGCCGCCCGCGTCCCCGACGACGTCTATCACGCCCTCATCGGCACCCTCGCCACCACCTGGCATCGTGCCGGACTCTGGATCATCTCCACGCCGCGAGAAAGGCGCGGCTTCTACTACGACCTCTGGACCGGCTCCGACGACGACGGCTTCGTGCGGATCAAAATCACCGCAAACGAATGCCCCCGCATCACTCCCGAATATCTCGAGGAGCAAAAGCGCAAGCTCCCCGAATGGCGCTTCAAGCAGGAATTCCTCGGCGAATTCGGGGACACTGCCATCGCCGTCTTCACCGCCGAGGACATCCAGGCCGCCTGCAACGCTCCGAAAGCGCCCCATCTCTCTCCCCACCACATCGAAGTCCTCGGCGCACCCAAAGCTCGCTTCATCATCGGCCTCGACCATGCCCAAACCAACGACCATCCCGCGCTCACCATCCTCCAAAAACGCCCTGACGACCAACTCCTCATCCGCTACCTCGAGCGCCTGCCCACCGGCATCCACTACCCCGACCTGATCAACTACCTCCGCCGCCTCGGCGACTTCCCCGAAATCCAACGCAACGGCGCCGAACTAGTCGTCGACGCCACCGCCGCCAACGTCTTCATCGACTATCTCCGCGCCAACGGCCTCGAAATGACGATTGTCCCCGTCATCGTCACGCCCGGCCACAACGAAACGCTGGTCAACGGCAAGTATCACGTCTCGAAAAGCGTGCTCTTCCAAGCCCTCCAGTTCCTCTTCCGCCGCCGCAACCTCAAGATCGCGCCCGGCGCCGGCCACGTCGAAGAGTTCAAGCAGGAGCTCGCCAGTCTGAAGCGCCTCGTCACCCTCGACGGCCACGAGCTCTTCGTCCCCACCGCCGGCCAGCCCGACGACATGGCCAACTCCGCCGCCCTCGCCGCCTGGTGGGCCCTCCGCAAATATCGAGCCAGCCTCTTGAAGGAGGTCGCGTGAAGCCACCAAAACAAAATCGGTGTTCATCGGTGTTCATCGGTGGCCATTCCCCCAAAAGGGTCGCCCGGCGGGGAGCTCGCATGAAGCCGCCATATAATCTGACGATGCGTCTCGCTTTGGCCGTGGTCCTCGCCGCCGCTGTCCCCCTGCCCGCCCAGCAAGGCCGCGCCACCCTCTTCGGCACCGCGGCCGACTCCACCGGCGCGCCCGTCGCCGGCGCCGCCGTCGTCGCCACCAACACCAACACCAACCTCGCCTATCCCACCACCACCAACGACACCGGCAACTACGTGCTCAACGACCTCCCCGTCGGCGCCTACCGCCTCACCGTCACCCACGACGGTTTCAAGAAAGCCATCCGCTCCGGCCTCACCCTTGAAGTGGACCAGCGCGCGCAAGTCGACGTCCGCCTCGAGCTCGGCGCCGTCGCCGAAGCCATCGAAGTCTCCGCCGAAGTGCCCATGGTCGACACCGGCTCCGCCACCGTCGGCAAAGTGATCGAAGCGCGCGCCGTCGAAGAGCTCCCCGTCGACGGCCGCAGCGCGCTCTCGCTCGTGCTGCTCGCGCCCTCCGTGCAATCCGCCTTCGGGCCCGACGCCAATGGCTTTGCCGACCGCGGCCTCGTCGTCTCCGCCATCCGCATCAATGGCAGCCCCATCGCCTCCAACAACCTGATCGTCGACGGTCTCTCGAGCCTCAATCCCTATGTGCCCGACGTCAACATCAACCCCGTCACCGACGCCGTGCAGGGAGTTCCGCGTCCAAAGCAACACCATGTCGTCGGAGTATGGCTACACGCTCGGCGGCGTCGTGAACCTGGTCACCAAGTCCGGCACCAACAAATTCCACGGCACGCTCTACGACTACCTCCGCAACGACGCGCTCGACGCGAATAGCTGGACCAACAACCGCACCCGATCGCCCCAAGCTCCCGCTCCGGTACAACCACTTCGGCGGCACGCTCGGCGGACCCATCCTCCGCAACCGCAGCTTCTTCTTCTTCAACTACGACGGCTACCGCTACGTCACCAGCTCCTCCGGCTTCTACACCATGCCCACGAAGGAGCAGTTCCTCGGCGACTTCTCCAATCTCTACGACGGCCAAAGCCGCAAGATCAATATCTTCGATCCCGCCACCACCGGACCCAACCCGAACGGCGCGGGCACCATCCGCCAGCCCTTCCCCAACAACGTGCTGCCGCCCACCCGCCTCGATCCCGTTTCGAAGAACATCCTGGCCTACTATCCCCAGCCCAACGCGCGCCCGACAATCCGCTCACCGGCTTGAACAACTACTACGGCGCCGTCAGCGGCTACAAGCGGATGAACCAATCCACCACGCGGCTCGACCATCGCTTCTCCGAACGCCACAACGTCTCGCTGCGCTACGTCTATTACCTGCAGTTCACCGATTCCGGCACCAACAACCGCTATCCCAGCAAGGTGGTGCGCGGCCGCGAGGACCCTTCGGCGGCCACAACGCCGTCGTGTCCGACACGTTCGTCGTCCGGCCGAATCTGTTCCACGAACTCCGCGTCGGCGTCGCGCGCCAGGCCTTTGGCTTCGCCGTGCCCAGCGCCGGGCAGGGCTGGCCGCAAAAACTCGGCCTGCCTGATAGCGTCCCGCCCGACGTCTTCCCGAACGTCAGCAATGGGCTGCCCGCCTTCAGCACCGGCACCGTGGGCTTCCGCGGCGGGCTCGTCTGGCAGCTCTTCGATGGCTTCACCTGGGTGCGGTCGAATCACTCGGTGAAATTCGGCACGGAAATGCGGCTCATCCAGGCGAACAACCTGCAGAAGAGCAATCCCTCGGGCACCTTCAACTTCACCGCCGCGCTCACCAACAACGCGCTCGCCAACACCACGGCGACGGGCAGCGCCTTCGCCACTTTCCTGCTGGGCACGGTTAGCAGCGCCAGCGTCACCACGCACCTGGGCGAAAGCGAAGTGGGCAAGGCGATCGCGTTCTACATCAACGACGACTGGCGTCCCGTGCGCCGGCTCACCATCAACGCCGGCCTGCGCTACGACTATCAGCAACAGCCCTATGAACGCCGCTGCGGAGCATCGCGCTTCAACCCCTTCGCGAAGAACCAGCTCACCGGCCTGGCCGGGCGCACCGAGTATGCCTGCAAGGACTACGAGCGCACCTCCGTGCGGCCCGACTTCAACGACTTCTCCCCGCGCTTCGGTTTCGCCTGGGACGTCTTCGGCAACCAGCGCACGGCGCTCCGGGGCGGCTATGCCATCTTCTATCCGTCCATGTGGTCGTTCTACACCGACAACTTCGGCAGCACGAACGGCTTCGCCACCACGAACACCGCCTATCAGGCGCCCGGCGGCAGCACCGTGCTGCCCGCGTTCCAATTCAAGGACGGCTTCCCCTTCCGGCCGAACCAGCCCGAAGGCTCATTGCTGGGGCCGAACCTCTTCGCCTCTTCCGGCAGCGCCGTGTTTCAGGAGCCGTGGTCGCGCACGCCGATGTCGCAACAGTGGAACCTGTCGCTTCAGCGGCGGCTGACGAAGACCTGGGTGGTGGACGCTACTTATAGCGCCAACCATTCCACGCATCTCTTCGGCGGCGCCTACGATTGGAACCAGGCCGAGCCTGACCTGCTGCAAGAGCTCGGCCCGCAAAACCTGCTGAACGACCGCGTGACGAATCCTTACGCCGGCCTGGTGCCCGGCACCTTCGGCGCTCCCACCATCACGCGCCGCCAGTTGACGCGGCCCTATCCTTACATGGACGCCGTCACCATCCGCGCGCCGCGCCTCGGGAACTCGAATTACAACGCTTTGCTTGCGACGGTAGAGAAGCGCTTCTCCTCAACGGCCCGGCTGCTGACGTCGTACACCTGGGGCAAGCTGATTGCCGACACCATCTCGAACCCGCTGAACTTCGGCGGCGGCGAAGGCACCGGCACCTTCGGCTATCAGAATGGCAAGTTCAACCGCGCGGCCGAGCGCGCCGAGGATCCTTCGAACGTGCCGCATCGCTTGACGATTTCCGGCTATTACGAACTGCCCTTCGGCCGCGACCGCGGCTGGCGGAAGCAGCATGCTCTGCTCTCGCGCCTGATCAGCGGCTGGCAGACCAACACGGTGACGACGCTGAGCGCCGGGCAACCGCTGGTGATCCGCGGCGCGAACAACGGCCTGGCCGACCGGCCGAACATTCTCCGTAATCCCCAGCTGCCCGCGGATTATGTCGACCCGAACCCGGGCCGCGGCATCCAGTGGTTCGATCCGCTGGCCTTCGAGAATCCGCCGCTCTACACGTGGGGCAACGCGCCCCGCGCCTTCAGCGGCCTGCGCCAGCCCGCCGCCATCATCGTGAATGCTTCGATGTTCAAGACCTTTTCCGTCACCGAGACCGTGCGGCTGCAGTTCCGGGCCGAAGCGTTCAACGCGCCGAACCACACGAACCTGGCGGCCGCCAGCGGCAGCTTCACCGCCGGCGCCAACCGGCTGAACGCCAACGACGGTTTCGGCCGAATCACGTCGGCGCGGGATCCGCGCCGGATGCAGTTTGCTTTGAAGCTGATCTTTTGAGTAGTTAGTCCTGCTCCAGCAGCGACCGCAGAATCGGCTCGAACGCGTCCGCCTGCCGCTGGAAGCCCAGGTCATTCGGGTGCGACCCGTCGACCGTGTCCTCCCGGTCCGCGCCCAGCAGCTTGGCGCCGGGCAGATAGACGAGGTCGGTGACGCCCGCCCGCTTCAGCTTCGCGTGCACCTCGCGCAGCGCGGCGTGATTGGCATCGTTGCCCGCCTGGCGCTTCACGTTCATCGGATTGTCCGCGTAGTTGCGATCCTCCACCAAGAGGATCGGCGTGCGCGGCCGGGCCTTTCGCAGTTGCAGCACGCCCGGCTCCACCCGCTCGCGGATCTGCGTGGCGTTCATGTTCGGCAGGCAGTCCAGCACGAAGACGGCCGGATCGAGTTCCGCCACGAATTGCAGCACCTCCTTCTCCATGCGGCCGTTGCCGGAGAAGCCGAGATTGATGATCTCGCGATCCAGCCGCCGCCCGAGAATCGCCGGATGCGTCATGCCGGAGCGCGACGCCGAAAAGCCATGCGTGATCGACGTGCCGTAGAACACGATCGGCTGCCGGCCCGCGGGCCGCGGCGCCGCCGCGCTCAGCTTGCCGCCCTTCGGCACGCCGATCTCGAGCTTCGTCAACGGATTGCGGATCGGCAGATAAATGCGGTATTCGCGCTCGCCCTCCGGCAGAGCGGCAGCCAGGGTTGCCGTGTTCTCCGGGAACTTCGTGGGCGCGCCGAACCCGGCCCACTGGAAGACGCCCGGCTTCGGCACCGCGTAGAGATCGAGCCCGCTCGCGCAGATGGCCGTCACGTTCGGGCTGGCCAGGTTCTGCCGGGTCAGCGTCCAGCGCGCATGCAGCGAGGGCGTCGACGCGCGAAAGCGCACCAGCACTCCGCTCGGGTCGCGCGACAAGTCCCACACGGCCTTCGGTACGACGCCCTCGGCGCGGCCGGGGAAGCGGTCGAACGGCTGCTTGGTGTCCTTGAAGCCCAGGCCTTCGATCTGGAACTCGTGCGCGTCGTGCCACTCGAGCTCGGGCGCCTGTGCGGCGGCGGTGGCGACGGCACCGGAAGCGAAAAGGAATTGACGGCGATGCATCAGATCGATCTTATAATGACCCCAACTCGAAGCGGCCAACGCTACTCTATCCGGAGACCCCGACCATGAAACCGATTCTCGTTCTCAGCTTGCTGTTTGCGGCCAGTGTCCTCGCCCAGCCGAAAGGCCTCCAGCGGGGCGCCGCGGTCGAAGGCATCACCGAATACCGTCTTGACAACGGCCTCCGGGTGCTGCTGTTCCCCGACCCCACCAGCCCCAAGATCACCGTCAACGTCACCTATCTCGTCGGCGCCCGCCACGAGAACTACGGCGAAACCGGCATGGCCCACTTGCTCGAGCACATGCTCTTCAAGAGCACGGCCACCCGCAAGGACGTGAAGGCCGAAATCGCCCAGCGCTGCCCGAGCTATAACGGCACCACGAGTTTCGACCGCACCAACTACTACGAAACCTGCCCCGCCACGGCCGACAACCTCGAATGGGCCCTGCGCCTCGAAGCCGACCGCATGGTGAACGCCCGCATCGCGCAGGACGAATTCGACAAGGAGATGACCGTGGTGCGCAACGAATATGAGCTGGGCGAGAACTCCGCCAACAGCGTGCTCTTCAAGCGCGTCCTGGCCGTCGCCTTCGATTGGCACAACTATCAAAACGCGCCCATCGGCGCGCGCTCCGACATCGAGCATGTGCCCGTCGACCGGCTCCGCGCCTTCTACCGCCGCTACTACCAGCCCGACAACGCCGTCGTCACCATCGCCGGCAAGTTCGACGTCGACCCGGCGCTCGCGCTGGTCGCGAGCGCTTTCGGTCCGCTGCCCAAGCCGGAGCGCAAGCTCGAACCCGCCTGGACCACCGAGCCCACGCAGGACGGCGAGCGCACCGTCACAGTGCGCCGCAGCGGCGACGCGCACACGCTCATCGCCGCCTACCACGTGCCCGCCGCGGCGCATCCGGATCTGGCCGCCGTCGAAGTGCTGGGCCACGTGCTCACGCATCAGCCCGGCGGGCGTCTCTACAAGGCGCTGGTGGAAACCAAGCTCGCCACCTTCGCCGCGCAGAACGAGCTCACCGGCGCCGACCCCGGCCTCCTGATGTACTTCCTCTCCGTGAAGAAGGATCTGCCGCTCGAGCCCGCGCGGCGCACGCTCTTCGAGACGCTCGACAAGCTGGCCGCCGAGCCGCCCACCGCCGAGGAGGTGGACCGCGCCAAGGCCGCGCTGAAGGCCCAAATGACCCGCGCCTTCAACGACTCCCAGTTGATCGCCCTGATCATCAGCGAAGCCGCCGCTTCCGGCGATTGGCGGCTGCTGTTCCTTTCGCGCGACAACGTCGCCAAGGTGACGCCCGCCGATGTGGCGCGCGTGGCCAAGCATTACCTGAAGCCCGACAACCGCACCGTCGGCATCTTCCAGCCCGTCGACAAGGTGGAGCGCGCCGAGATCCCGGCCACGCCCGACATCCGCGCCATGGTGGAGAACTATCGCGGCACGGCCGTCGTCGCCGCCGGCGAAGAGTTCAACCCCACGCCGGAGAACGTCGAGAAGCGTGCCCGCCGCGTGACGCTCGCCAACGGCACCCGGCTGGTGCTGCTCGAAAAGAAGACCCGCGGCGAGAAGGTGATCGGCCGCATCACGCTGCGCGCCGGTGACGACAAGCAGCTCTTCGGCCAATCGGAAACCGCGGCGTTCACGTGGCAGCTTTTGATGCGGGGCTCCGCCGCGCACACCGGCCAGCAGATCGCCGATGAACTTTCCCGCCGTCAGGCCCGCCTCACCATGAGTGGCGCGGCCAGCTTCGGCGCCGCCAACTTCGAAACCACGCGCGGCGAAGTGGCCGCCGTCCTCCAACTGGCCGCGGAGATCATGAAGTCGCCGAAGCTCGAGGAGAAAGAGTTCGACACGCTGAAAGCGCGCTTCCTCGCCGGCGTCGAGCAGGGCCGCACGCAGCCCGAGGCGATCGCGAGCAGCCACCTGATGAACCACCTGGCGCCTTACGAACTTGGCGACCGCCGCGCCGTCCCGCTCGTCGACGACACTATCGCGGCGCTCAAGAAGGTGACGCTCGATGGCGTGAAGGCCTACCACCGCGACTTCTTCGGCGCGGGCAAAGGCGCCGTCATCACCCTCGTGGGCGACTTCGACAGCGCCGCCATCGAGAAGGTGCTCGCCGCCGAATTCGGCCAGTGGACCGCCGCGCGGCCGCACGTCCGCAGTGACGAAGCTTTCCGTGGCGCGGCGGCGGTGGCGAAGAACTTCGACACGCCCGACAAGGCCAACGCCATGTTCACCGCCGGCACGCGCTTCGCCCTGAAGGAAGACGACCCCGCCTACGCGGCCGTCGCCATCGGCAACTATGTCTTTGGCCAGGGCAGTGAATCGCGCCTGTATCAGCGCATGCGCAAGAAGGAAGGCTGGAGCTACGGCGCCAGCGCGTTCCTGATGGTGCCCACCGGCGGCGAGGGCGCTCGCCTGATGGCGCAGGCCATTGTCTCGCCCGAGAATCTCGCCAAGCTCGAAGCGGCTTTCCGCGAAGAGCTGGCGCGCGCGGTGAAGGATGGCTTTACGGCCGAGGAAGTCGCCAACGCCAAACGGCAGTGGCTGCAAAGCCGTTCGCAGAACCGCGCGCAGGACATGGGCCTGCTGGGCAGCCTGTCGACGAACGAGTACTGGGGCCGCACGCTGGCCTGGGATGCCGCGCTGGAGAAGAAGGTGGACGCCCTCACGGCCGACGAAGTGAGCCAGGCGTTCCGCCAGGCCATCGACCCGGCGAAGTTCTCCTACTTCATCGCGGGCGATCTGAAGAAGGCCGGGCTCGAGCAGTAAAGCCTCTCCCGCTGGCGGCACCATCAGGTGCCGCCATTCTTTTTTTGCGGCGTCGCCCGGCAACCGGGGCGGGCCGGTTCAGGAGGCGACGGGGTGGGAGGACAGTAGAGAGTGCGCCATCGGCGGAGCGCGGCGTTGACGGCGTGGAAGGCGTCCTCGAAGGGGTGAATGGCTTCGATGACGGTTTTCATGAACTCGTAGGGGTCGACGGCGAAGTGGATGATGAGGTGGTTGTCCGGCGCGGTGGGAGCGGGCGCTTCATGGGCCGGGCTGGCTGGGGCCGGGCGGTGGTCTTCCACCCAGTTGGCGATGTTCTCGGTCGGGGTGGTCAGGTCGTCGATGGTGATCATGGGGGTGGTGGTCCTTTGTTTCGTTGGAGTTCTCAGGTTTGTTTCGCAATACAACGTTTTTCCCGGGTGCCTCTTCCTCGCGATTGGCGGCCAGGAGACGCATTCCCACTCCTGTCATCAAGGTAGCAGACGAGATTGCCGCACTCGGGTGAATCCCGGCTATCCAGATTGAAAACAATGGAGATATTCTGATAAAAAAGATGAACTGAGGGCTGCGGGGGGCGGGCGAGAGGTCAGCGGAAGGGGTTCCTCCCAGCAAAGGACGCCGCAGCCGAGCACGCTGGCGCTTCGCACCTCCAGCGCAGCCCAAAACGAGAGGGACGCGCTGCGGTGTTGCTCGAGGGCCTGAATCACGTCCTGATGGCCCGGCCGATGAATGGTCCAGAGCCCCAGGCGATCGATCTGGCGCGCCGCGTCTTCGGGGGCGGGCCGAGTTTGCGAGTGGCGGTGACGAAGAGTTCCTGAAGCACCTGGAGGCTGAGGCAGCCGTGCCGGGTCTCCCAAAGGCGCCGCACCAGGTCGCGGGCGACGTCGTGCTTTCGGCCAGCGCTCCGGTCGATCGCAAAGGCTGTCGTGAGTCCGATGCGGCGGTGAAGGCCCATTCTGGGATTCTTGCCTCCATCGTGCTGACTGTGCAGGTAAGGACTAGCGGAGAGGTACGTTTTTCCTAGTACTAAAGTCTCTAGTACAAACCGTACACCCTGTGGCAAGGTGCCTAGTACAAGCGGCTTAGACCTAAGCTGCTGCCCAAGTTGCGGCGCAGGCCCGTGATGCGCCTCTCCTTACCTTCAGCCGAATTGGAGTGACCGATGATGAACCGTTTGGCCCGGAACCTGATCAGTGTGGCCGTCCTGACGTGGTCGATCGAAAGCGCCACTGGCGCGGTGTTGAAGCCTCCGACGGGGGACGCGGTAAAGCTGCCGCCCGGCATCAACGTGGTGGACTGGGGGCAGATCAAGGCCGAGTACCAGCGCCACCGGCACGCCTTCTTCCCCGCCACGGAGGGCGGTAAGCCGGTCCACGTGGCGCGCGCGTGGGAGCAGCAGTGGCTGGCGACGTTCGACGGCCGGGGCTTCACGGTGAAGCCGAAGGAAGGCAACTTCGCCTGGGGCCTGGAGCTGGAAAGTTACGGCCGCGCGGGCCAGGAGATCCGGGTGAGCGCCGGCCAGGCGACGGCCAAAGTGGATCGCTTCAGCTACCACTACGGCCCGGCGCTGACCGAATGGTTCGTCAACGACACGCGGGGCCTGGAACACGGCTTCACGCTGCGGGAGCGGCCGGCAGGCGCCGGCGCGATGGTGTTGACGCTGGCAGTGCGGGGCGGGTTGCGCGCTCAAATCTCCGGCGATCAGGCCGTGTTCGTGGATGACGCCCGCACGCCGCGCATGCGCTACTCGGCGTTGACCGTGGTGGACGCCCGCGGGCGTCGCGTGCCGGCGCGCTTTGAGGCTTCGCGTGATCACCTTCGCATCGCCATTGAGGACGCGGCGGCGCAGTATCCGCTCACCGTGGACCCGCTCGCCCAGCAGGCCTATGTGAAGGCGTCGAACACCGATGCGTTCGACGCCTTCGGCGTTTCGGTCGCCGCCAGCGGCGACACGGTGGTAGTGGGCGCCCCTGGGGAAGACAGCTCCACCACCGGCGTCAACACCACGCCCAACGAGGGGGCTGGCGAGTCCGGCGCGGCCTACGTCTTCGTGCGCAGCGGCAGCACCTGGAGCCAGCAGGCCTACCTGAAGGCCTCCAACACCGGTGTGAGTGACGATTTCGGCCGGTCGGTCGCCGCCAGCGGCGACACGGTGGTGGTGGGCGCCCCTGTGGAAGGCAGCTCCACCACCGGCGTCAACAGCACGCCCAACGAGGGGGCAAGCGCTTCCGGCGCGGCCTACGTCTTCGTGCGCAGCGGCAGCACCTGGAGCCAGCAGGCCTACCTGAAGGCCTCCAACACCGGTGTGTTCGACCAATTCGGCACATCCGTAGCCGCCAGCGGCGACACGGTGGTGGTGGGGGCCCCTTTTGAAGCCAGCTCCACCACCGGCGCCAACAGCACGCCTGACGAGGGGGCACCCAATTCCGGCGCGGCCTACGTCTTCGTGCGCAGCGGGAGCACCTGGAGCCAGCAGACCTACCTGAAGGCCTCCAACACCGGGGCGAACGACCTATTCGGCATATCGGTAGCCGCCAGCGGCGATACGGTGGTGGTGGGCGCCCGTGGGGAAGACAGTTCCACCAGCGGCGTCAACAGCTCGCCCAACGAGGGGGCGAGCTTTTCCGGCGCGGCCTACGTCTTCGTGCGCAGCGGCGGCACCTGGAGCCAGCAGGCCTACCTGAAGGCCTCGAATACCGGTGTGGACGACCAATTCGGCTATTCGGTAGCCGCCAGCGGCGACACGGTGGTAGTGGGCGCCATTGGGGAAGCCAGCTCCACCACCGGCGTCAACAGCACGCCCAACGAGGGGGCAAGCGCTTCCGGCGCGGCCTACGTCTTCGTGCGCAGCGGCAGCACCTGGAGCCAGCAGGCCTACCTGAAGGCCTCCAACACCGGTGCGTTCGACTTTTTCGGCTATTCGGTAGCCGCCAGCGGCGACACGGTGGTGGTGGGCGCAAATCAGGAAGACAGCTCCACCACCGGCATCAACAGCACGCCCAACGAGGGGGCTGGCGAGTCCGGCGCGGCCTACGTCTTCGTGCGGAGCGGCAGCACCTGGAGCCAGCAGGCCTACCTGAAGGCCTCCAACACCGGGTCGGGAGACCAATTCGGCCGGTCGGTAGCCGCCAGCGACGACACGGTGGCGGTGGGTGCCCCTGGGGAAGCCAGCTCCACCACCGGCGTCAACAGCACGCCCAACGAGGGGGCGAACGTTTCCGGCGCGGCCTACATCTTTGCTCCCGATACGGTCAACCTCACCATCAACTCCACGCCCTCCGGACTGCTGTTCAACGCCTCTGGCCAGGGCTGCCTGGGTGGCTCCGGCCTGACCTCGCCCACGGTGCTCCCCGGCACTTCCGGCCAGAGCTGCAACCTCACCTTCGGCACGCCGCAGCTCGGCGCGCCCGGCACGCGCTACGTCTTCAGCCAATGGGAAGACACCTCCACCAACCCGGCCCGCACCTTCACCGTGCCGGCCGTGAACACCACTTACACCGCTACGTTCCAGACGCAGCACCTGCTCACCACCGTGGTGAGCCCGGCCGGAGCGGGCACTGTGGCCGCCTCGCCCTCCTCCGGCGATGGCTTCTACGCCGCGGGCACGCAGGTGACGCTCACGCCCACCGGCCAATGTTTCGCCGGTTTCTCCCCGGCCAGCCCGGTGACGATGTCGGCGCCGCAAACGGTGACGGCGACGTTCAACCCCACGGTGCAGCCCGTCACCATCACGCCGGGTCCGCTCCAGTTCCTCCGGACCACCAACCGCTGGCGTCAGATCGTCACCATCACCACGGCGACGGCGCTCACCAATCCGCGCCTGGTGCTGACGAACCTGAGCGCCGGCATCGGCTTGGCCAGTCCGGTGGCGCAGGGCCTGTCCACTTGCATCCTCCCGGTGGGCAGTCCATACGTCCCGCTGACTTTCAGCGGCAACACGGCGCAGGTGACGCTCGAGTTCACGCGGCCCACGCCCACCACGCCTCTGACTTACACGCCGAAGGTTACTTCCGGCACGAACGTCCCCTGATTCAATACTCAACAACCGAGAAAGCCACTCATGCTTCGCCTGATCCTCCTCTCTCTTACTGTCCTCTGCTCTTCCTACGGCGCCACGCTCGCCTACGACAACACGCTCACGCCGGATCCGGGCCTGGCCGTCACGACGTTCGGGCCCAACAGCACGCCCGATCCGACCAGCGGCCTGGCGATCGACCTGCTGGGCGATCAGATTCAACTCGACACCAGCAACGGGCTGATCGGTGGTGAAGCCAGAACCTCGATCTACAACCTGGGCGACGACTTTTCCGGCATCCTTCGGCTGTACCTTTACAGCGCCAGCGGACCGCTGAGTCTCCTGGGCTCCTTCGATGCCACTGTGACGATTCTCACCTCCGGCATCGCGGGAACCGTCGTAACGTGGGACCTCGGCGGGCTCACGATGGCCCAGGACATGGTCTGGCTGGTCGGCGTGCAGAGCAACACTTCAGTCGGTACGCCGTTGCTGGCCCTGGAGCACTTCATCGCGCCGCAGGCTGTGGGCTCGTCCAGCGATGCCTCCTTCTACTGGCAGTTGGCCACGCAAACGCCCGTCGTCGCCAGTTCCGGTTTCGGTAACGACAGCTTCCACTTCCAGGTCACCACCGTGCCGGAGCCCTCCACTTGGCTCCTGCTGTCGGTGGGCGTAGCCCTGGTCGCCCGCCGGCGGCGATAGAGCTTCATGAGCGGCACTACGCAGGTACGCGAGATATGCTCGAAGAGTGCCTTTCCTGCTGATGGCCGCGCTCGTGGCCGCCGACGCGGCTACCCTGCACCGCCGCGGCGTGGAGCTCTTCGAGGCCGGTAAAGCCGCCGAAGCCATCCCCGCGCTCGAGCAGGCGGCCGCCCTCGCCCCCCGGAACGCCACCTACTGGAAGGCCGTCGGCGTGGCCCGCGCGTCGCTCCAGGATTATCGGGGCGCCAGCGCGCCCTTCGAAAAAGCCTGCCGGCTCGACCGGCAGCTCGCGGACGCCTGCTACTACGCGGGCCGCGCGCTGTACGCGGCCGACCGCTACCGGGAAGCCCTCCCGCTGCTGCGCCTCGACGGCGGGCAGCCGCGCTCCCTCACCGCGCAGGCGGAATGCCATGAAGCCTTGGGAGAGCTCGCCGAGGCCGAGCGGCTCTATCGCGCCGCTGTCGCGCAAGGAGCTCCGCCGGTGGCCTATGGGCGCTTCCTAGTGCGGGCCGGACGCCCGCGCGAAGCCGACCAGGCGCTGGAAAAACAAACCGATTCCGACGCGCTCTACTGGCGTGCTCTCGCGCTCTCGCATCTCGACCGCGTCAGCGAAGCCGTCGCACTGCTCGAGCAATCGCGGCATCCGGCCGCGGACATGCTGCGCAAGCGCCTATCGGCGCGGCTTCCTCCACGGTGACCACACGGTCGGCCGCCACATCGGTGAGTTCCTGCCGCCGCCCGCCCGGCCACACGATCTCCACGCGCTCCACGCGCGACACCGCGCCCAAGCCAAAGTGAGCCAGCTTCCACGACGACGACGCGTAGCCCACGGCCGTCGTCACCTCCCATTGCTGCGTGCGGCCGCCGGCCGTCACCCGGACCCGAGCGCCGAGCCCATCGCGGTTCGCGGCGCGGCCGCGCAGGTGGAACGCGATCCAATGTCCCGCGCCGGGCAGCGTGTTGCGCCACAGCACAGGCGCCTGGCCCAGCCGCGAGACGACGGCGTCGATGCGGCCGTCGCCATCGAGGTCAGCAAAGGCCGCGCCGCGGTGCTGGGCCGGCTCGCCGAGCGCGGTGGCGGCGAAGCTGCCGTTGCCCAGGTTGCGGAAAAGCTGATTGCGCTGGCGGGAGGCGCGGTTCGAGAAGCGCTCGGTGTTGTCCTGCACGTCGCCGTTGGCCGTGAAGAGGTCACGGTGCCCGTCGTTGTCGAAGTCGTAGGCCCCGGCCGACCAGCCGCTGGACGCGAGCGAAGCCGTGCCGAGGCGGCTCCGGTAGGTCATGTCGGCGAAGAGGCCGTTGCCGAGATTGCGGTAGAGCGGAAAGGTCTCGTTGGTGAGCGCCGTGAAGAAGAGGTCGGGCCGCAGGTCGCCGTCGATGTCCTGGAAGACGGCGCCCATGGACGACAGCACCTTGCCTTCATCGGTCATCGCGATGCCCGCGTCGACGCCGCGCTCGCGGAAACGTCCGCCGCCTTCGTTGTGGAGCAGCAGGTTGGGCTCGGTGTCGTTGGTGACGAAGATGTCGGGGCGCCCATCGGCGTCGTAGTCGGCGAAGGCGACGGCCATGCCCTTGCCGGCGAGCTTCGGCAGTCCAGCGCTTTCTGTGAAATGCCCGTGCCCGTCATTCAGCAGCAGCAGGTTCGGCACGCCTTCGTAATATCGCGGATGACAGTAAGTGCGATAGCCCGCCTCGCGATCGCCGCAGAAGGGCTCGGCGGCGGGCCACTTGACGTAGTTCACCACGAAGAGATCGAGGTCGCCATCGTGGTCGGCGTCGAACCAGCCGGCGCCGATCGGCCAGTCCGAAGCCGGGATGCCCGCGGCAGAGGTGACCTCGGTGAAGGTGCCGTCGCCGCGGTTGCGGTAGAGACGGCTTTTGCCGACCGACAGCACGAGCAGATCGGCGAAGCCATCGTTGTCATGGTCGGCCGCGGCGGCGGCCATGCCGAAGCCTTCGCCCGCGAGCCCGGCCCGGGCCGTGACATCTTCGAAGCGCCAGTTGCCCAGATTGCGATAGAGGCGATTGCGCGCGGCGCCGTTGACGAAGAAGAGATCGGGACGGCCGTCGTTGTCGTAGTCGAGGATCGCCACGCCGCCGGGCATGGTTTCGATCTGGCGCTTTTCGGGCGTCGGATCGTGGCGGAGGACGAAGTCGAAGGGCGGGGCCGTCGTGGCGCCCGCGACAAAGAAAAAGGCCGCCAGCCCCAAGGTGAGGCGGCGGCCTTTTTCGGTTGGACCGAGGTTTACCAGAACAGCTTGAAGCGCAACTGCACGTAACGCGGACCGCCGTTTTGGTTCGACGCCAAGTGCGGGAACTGGGTGCCGAAGTTCTGATCGAGCGGGTTGGTGTTCACGCCGGTGTTGCGGCCGAAGAAGTAGTAGTTGGTGAGGTTGAAGACCTCGGCGCCCAACTGGTAGCGGAAGCGCTCGCCGATCTTCGTTTCCTTGAGCAGCGCGGTATCCACGTTGAACAGCATCTGCTTGCGGATCTGGCCCGAGCGGAACGGCGTTTCGCGAGGCGCATTGCCGGGCTGATTGCCGGGCAGCACCACCCAGGAGTAGTTGCCCGGATTGGCGGAGACGGCCTGCATGTTGGCCACCGCGCCGGCCGACGCCGGCAGGCTCACTGCGCCGCAACCGGCCTGGATCGACACCGGCGTGGAGACCACGCTGCCGTCGTTGTTCATCTGGAGCACGCAACGGTTCCAGCCAATGTTCTGGTGGGCCTTGAAGTCGTAGGTGCCGTTCCAGTTCGGAACCGTTCCGGTGCCCGACGAGATCTTGCGGGGATCCGCGATGATGCGGACGTTGCCCGGCAGGTCGTTGGGCTCGCCGGAGCTATGCGTGTAGTAGGTGGACCACGTCCAGCCGCCGATGAAGGCGTTCAGCACCCGGCTGGCGCCGCCGCCGATGGCGCGGCCCTTGCCGAAGGGCAGATCCCACACGGCCGTTCCCTTGACGAAGTGCGGACGGTCGTTGAAGTAGAGGCCGCCCTGACGCACGTTGTTGTAGGGATCGTTGAAGCCGAAGTTCTCGTACATCTTGGCCAGCGTGTAATTCGCCAGCAGGTTCAGGCCGCCGCGGATGCGGTAGGTGTAGTTGACCTGCAACGAATTGTAGTTGATGAAGCCGAGGTTCGTGCCGCGCATGTTGATGTTGCCGAACTGCGGGAACGGACGATTCAGGTCGTTGCGGGACAACTGCGCGGCGGTGAAGTAGGTGGTGCCGCGGAAGGCGTCGAGGCCCTGGAACGGATTGGGCTGCAGTTCATTGCAGAAAGCCACGCTGCCGCCCTCGAGCGGGTTGCACGAGCGGCGGAACTGCGCGCTCGGGTTGTTCACCGGGATGCTGTCCTGCTGGGAGCGCGACCGGCTGCCCACGTACGAAACGTCGAGCGTCTGGCCCTGGCTGACCAGGTATTGGAAGCCGAAGCTCATCTGGTGGGTGAGCGGCGTCTTGAAGTTCTGATTGAAGTAGTCGAAGCCGCGGCCCGCGAAGGTGGCCAGGCCCAGGCCCGCGCCCGCCGGCACGTTCACGCCGGTCGGATAGGGGTTCGCCCAGGAGTTGAGGCCGAGCGGATTACGGCCGCCGTCCACCGAGTCGACGAACGGCGTGTTGGTGGCGAAGCCGTTGGTCAGCAGGAAGTCGTTGTTCGGGTTGTTGAAGAACAAGCCATAGCCGCCGCGGATGACGAGCCGGTCGTTCAGTGTGTAGGCGGCGCCGATGCGCGGCTGGAAGTTGCTGAAGTCGGTGTCGGCCGCTTGAGTGGGACGACCGCCGACGCCGGCGAACGTGTAGCCGCCCTTCAGATTGCGGAACTGCGGGAACAGCGTGGCGTTCACCTGCTGGCCGATCGGGTTGGCCGCCGTTTGGTCGAAGATCGAGTTCAGCCGGTTGTACTTTTCGTACGGGGGCATGTTGATGTCCCAGCGCAGGCCGAGCTGCAGGCTCAGCTTGCGGTTCACGCGCCAATCGTCTTTGAAGTAGTAGGCGTGGTAGTTCTGCTTGAAGTGCGGGTACACCGGATACTCGCTGATGCTGGTGGAATTCGGCGTGCCCAGCAGGAAGCTCGCCATACCGTCGCCCGCGTTCGCTTCGGCCTGATTCCAGATGCGCTGCGTGTAGCCGCGCGAGAAGTTGAAGCGGAAGATGGCGCCCGAGTTCTGCAGAATGTAGTGATTCTGGCGGAGGTCGGCGCCGGCCTTCAACGTGTGCGCGCCCATGATCTTCGTGTAGTTGGCGTTGATGTTGAAGTTGTTCGAGATGTTGATGCTCTGCCAGCGGCCCAGGGTCGAATAGCCTTCGAAGACGTATTCGCCGAAGAAGCGGGGCTGGGGCAACTGGTTGATGACCGACGACGGGAAGCCGAGGCTGGCGAGGTCGAAGCCTTCATTGGCGCGGCCCAGGCCCTTCTCGATGAAGCGGTTGTAGGAAGCGCGCAGGTTGAAGACGCTGGTGGGCGTGAGATTGCTCACCCAGTCGATCACGTACGCGTCGTTGATGCGCTGGAAGGGCTGCTGGCCGTTGGTGCCCACTTTGTTGTCGATGTCGTTGACGGCGCGGTTTTCCGTACGGTCGTTGGAGGCGTGCCGGAAGTAAACGCGGTTCTTGTCGTTGAAGTTGTGATCGAACTTCAGGATGAGGTTGTAGAACGCGTCAGTGGCGAAGTAGTTCGGGTTCTGGAGGTTGTTCGTCGCATAGCGCTGGCCAGCCGGCCTGGTGTTGGGGCTGGGCATGAAGCGCATGATGTTGCGCGCGATGGGCGAGATCATCGACGACGGAATCACGTTACCAGGGAAAGGGTCGCGGAGAACGCCGCCGGGCGCGGTGGCATCATTGCGGCCGGTCATCGGGTTGTAGATGGTGATGGCGCGGCCCTGGGCGTCGACGAGCTTCGAGAAGTCGCCCGTGCGCATTTCGGCTTCGGGGTAGGAGTTGAACAGCGGCGTCGGCGTGCCTTCGCGGTAGCCTTCATAGCTGCCGAGGTAGAAGGTCTTGTTGCGGCCGTCGTAAACCTTGGGCACGCGCAGCGGACCACTGAACTGGAACCCGTACTGATCGAGGTAGTGCGGCGCGCGGCCGGCGCCGATCGCCTTGTTCTGGTAGGCGGCGGCATCGAGCGGCGTGCGGCGCAGGAACTCCCAGCCGGTGCCGTGGAATTCGTTCGTCCCGCTCTTCAGCACGACGTTCATGACGCCGCCGGCGGTCTTGCCGTACTCGGCGTCGTAGTTGTTCGACTGCACCTTCATTTCCTGCACGGCATCGACGATGGGCACGTAAGCAACGTTGTTGCCGCCCTGCTGCGCGTTGTTGGGAGCGCCGTCCATCAGGAACTCGTTGTTCGATTGACGGCCGCCATTCATCGACCATTCGGCGATGGCGCCGTTGTCGAACGGCCGCTGCCAGATGGCCGCGCCGCGGAACGTGACGCCCGACATCATGGCGCCGAGAATGTAAGGATTGCGCGCGTTCAACGGAAGCTGGGCGACGCGCTGGGAGTCGATGACGACGCCGCGGTCAGCCTTTTCCGTGTCGAGCAGCGGAACTTCGCCGGTGACGGTGACCGTGTCGCTCAACTGGCCGACTTCGAGCTTCGCTTCGATGCCAACGGTCTGGCCCACTTGGAGCGTGATCTGCTCGCGGGCGTAGGTCTTGAAACCGGTGGCGGAAACGGTGAGCTTGTAATCGCCGGGCCGGAGGAAGGGCACGACGTAGTTACCTTGGGCGTCCGCTTTGGCCGAGGCGACTTCGTTGGTGGCGGAATTGCGGACTTCGATGGTGGCGTTGGGCACGGCGGACCCCGAGGGATCGATCACGCGCCCGTTGATGGTGGCTCGGAATTCCTGCGCCGACAGGGCGGTCAGGGCAAGGCAGAGCAGTAGAAAGGAATAGAGAGTCTTCATGGAAACCCCTTTCGAGACGGTGAAGGAGAGTTTATCACACCTTTACAACCAAATTTGGAGCCCCTGGCGGGCTACGCCACCACGCCCGGCGAACGCCGCCACGCCCAGCGCACCTCCCAGCCGAGCGCCAGGCCCTGCGCAAAGGCGCTCAACCGATCCTGCGGGTCCGGCGTGATTTTCGACCAGAACTCCGGCCAGCGCTCCGGCTTGCCGCCGATGGCGACGGCGACGCCCGCGCCCTGATCACGCAGCGCTTCGATGCCGATCTCCGGCGAGAGCGTGCCGTACTGGAGCCGGTCGAGCACGGCGGCGTAGGCGAAGGCCGAAGCCGACAGACGCGGCTCGAGGAAGACGGCCATCGTATTGTTCTTGGCGAGCTCCAGGGCTTTGGGCGTCATGTGCTTGGCCATGCGGTCGAGGAGGGTCTTCTCGGTGAGGCCGAAGCGGCCGAGCGCATGGAACACGCTGCGAGTGAGCGACGTTTCGAGCCCGTTCTGCCAGCGTAAGGCTTCCAGGGTGGCGCCGCGGACGGCTTGGCCAATGAGCTCGCCGATCTTCGAATGCGACCCCGCCCAGCGCAAGCCGCGGACGCCGTCTTTGACGGGCACCGCGATGATGAACTGATCCGTGCCCGTGCCGGTGGCGAGGTGGGAGGAATAGCGGCTGCCGATAGCGAGCTCGAGCAGCGCGGCGGTTTTCGCTTCGGTGAGGGTGACGATGGCGCGCGCCTGCGCCGCCGGCGTGAGCACCTGGTTCAGCACCAGGATGGTGTTGATGGTGCCCTTCAAGGGATTCGCGTTGGGCGGCATGTATTGCATGCCCTTTTCCGTTTCGTACCAGACGGCCGGATCGCCGGAGCGCGCGGCGTTGCCTTCGACGCCGGCCGTGACGAAGGCGTCCACCTGGAAATCCTTGAACTCGGCCGCTCTTTTTGCCGAGGTAGTTCATGTTGGCGGCGGTGCCCATCAGCGCCATGTGGACCGGGTCGACGCCGATCTCCTTGGCCATGAGGTCGTGGTACTGCTCTTCGGGCGTTTTCGCGATGAGGTCGTGGCGGTCCATGTGGCCCTTCGCTTCCTGGCTCTGGTGATTCACCAGAAAGTGGATGCCGTCGGCCTGGCCGCCGAGCTTGCCCGAGGTGGAAACGACGCGGTGCGGCGACCGGAGTTGCACCACGAAGAAGCGGGAAGAACGCCACGCCGTGAAGGCGGGCCGCTCGAGCACGACCGTCCGCGAGACTTGCGCCATGCAAGCCAATCTAACGCACGCCCTCCGGTTTTCCAAACGTGTCACCCTGGAAAAGCCCGTGTTCCAAAGCGTATGGTTTCCCGATCCCTGGCCGATCTGGTCCCGCTCACCGGACGGAAGGGCCCGCTCATGGCTATTTGATTGAAAGATTTGGCGTTTGTCTTTCACCATGGAAAGATGACAGGTGAGCGTCTATGAGCCATCTCTATCAACTCACCGTCGAACTCTTCTATCAACTGGCCAACGTTTTCTTCTGGCCGGTGGCCATCTCCCTGATCGCGCTATTCCTGTGGTCGCTGATCGACCTGGGGCGCCTGCTCTACCAGGTGGCCCAGCGGAGCCGGGAGGCGAGCACTGACTTGCCGGTGATCGCGCGGCGGATCGCCGAGCAGCACGAACGTCCGGAGGGGCTGCTGAATGGCGTTCCCGCCTCTCCTTCGCTCCGCCGCTTCTGGCAGAAGGTGGAAGCGCGGGTGGCGGCGGCCGGTTCACGCGAGCATCTGGACCTCTGGCTCGACGAAGTGCTGCAGGAAGAGGAGCTCCACATTACGGCGCAGCTGGACCGTTCGCGCGCGATGGTGCGCATCGGCCCGATGCTCGGCCTGGCGGGCACCATCATTCCCCTGGGTCCGGCGCTGCAATCGCTGCTGGGCGGTGACATGGCCAGCATGGTGAACCACCTGGTGGTGGGCTTTGGCGCGGTGGTGTGCGGGCTGGTGCTTTCCGGCATCGCTTACGCCATCACGCTGGTGCGCGAACGCTGGACGCGCGTGGACCTGAAGGACATGGAGAATCTGTGCGAGCTGTTCCTGCGCGCCCGCCAGAAGCAAGCCGTGGAACTGGACGAGGTGCGCCATGCACGCCTTTAAGCGCCGCCGCCGCGCGCAGGACGCCATGGCCAGCGTTCACCACGAAGATCCTCTTTCCGGCGTCGCGAACCTGTTCGATGCGTCGATTGTTTTCGCTGTCGGGTTGATGGTGGCCTTGGTACAGGCCTTCAGCCTGGCGCAACTGCTCGATCCGAATTCGCAATTCACGATCGTCAAGAAGGATGAGAAGACGGGCGGCATCGAGATTATCGAGAAGAACAAGAAAGAAATCAAAGTGAAGAAGATGAGCAACGAGCAGAAGGCGGGCGCGGGCCAGCGCCTGGGCGTGGCTTATCAGCTTCCTGATGGATCGGTGGTCTATGTTCCCGAAGCTGCCAAGTAGTTTCCTGCTGTGCGCGGCCTTGGCCTGGGCCGATCCGGTGAAGGTCGTCGCCGTGGCGGGCGGCGGCCAGTTGCTGCAGGAAGCCAAGGCGCCCTTCGAGAAGAAGTACGGCGCGGGACTCATCGACCTGTCGACCCAGGCGACGCCGGAAGCGATGGCGGCGGCCAAGGTCATCTTCCTGGCGCACCCGGATCCGGAGTTCTGCCGCCGCATTTCGGCCGATTACGAGAAGGCGCGGCGGCGCGGCGCGGTGATTCTCATCACGCAGTATCAAGTGGTGCCGCAGGCGTGGAACTACAAGCCCGATGTGGCGCGCCTGAAGCAGGTGGAGACGCTCTATTCCTACGGCGGAGTGGAGAACACCGTCTCCCTGCTGGCCGCGCTCTACCTGGCGGGCGGCGGGGTGAAGAAGCTCACCGTGCCACCGGCCCAGAGCATGGCGCAGAGCGGCATCTGGCACCCGCAGGCGACGCGCGAATTCAAGAACCTGAAGGAATACCTGGAGTGGTATCGCCCGCGCCTGAAGCCGGACGCGCCGCTGGTGGGCATCACCTTCTACAACACCTATATGCGCCAGCGCGACCTGGCGCACATTGAAGCCTTGGTGCAGGCGCTCGAAAAGCACGGGATGGGCGCGGTGCCGGCATTCGGCTGGCCGTTCCACACGCAGGACCCGATGCTCGCCATCGACGGCAAGAGCCCGCTGCGCGTGATTCTCGCGTTGAACCTGGGCATCATGCGGCCGGACGACACGAAGTGGCTCACCGACCACGGCGTGCTGGCGTTCAATATCCAAACCAGCCGCGAATCTCCGAAAGAATGGGCCGAAGGCATGCGCGGCTTGCCCATCGACCGTATTGCGCACCAGGTGAACACGCCGGAGCGCACCGGCGCCGCGCTGCCGCTGTTGATCGGTGGCACGGAGAAGCGCGCCGACGGTACCGAAATCACCGTGCCCATCCCGGAGCGCGTGGACATGTGCGTGCGCCGCGTGAAGCGCTGGATCACGCTGCAGGACAAGCCGAATGCGCAGAAGCGCGTTGCGTTCGTCTATTACAACAATCCGCCCGGCAAGGGGAATCTGGGCGCCAGCTATCTGCAGGTGCTGCCTTCGATGGCCACCATGCTGCGGCGCTTGAAGGACGAAGGCTACGACGTGGGCAGCCGTCCGCCGGATGGTCCGCAATTGTTGAAGATCCTCGAGCGCAGCGGCCGCAACATCGAGAAGTGGGCGCCGGGCGAGCTCGAGGCGATGGTGGAAGCCGGCGGCATGACCCTGTGGCCCATTGAGAAGTACAAGCAGTATTTCGCCACGCTGCCCGCCGAGTTCCGCAACTGGATCAACAAGGAATACGGGCCGCCGGAGAAGTGTGAGCTGCTGCGCATCGAGACGAAGGACGGCCGTCACTTCTTCATCATTCCCGGCGTGAAGACGGGCAACATCTTCCTCGGCGTGCAGCCGCTGCGTGGCACGTTCGAACGCATCACCGCCATTACGCACGACACGCGCGTGCCCGTGCCGCATGCTTATGTCGCGGCGTATCTGTGGTGGCGCTATGAGTTCAAGGCCGATGCCATTACGCACGTCGGCCGGCACGGGACGCTCGAGTGGCTGCCCGGCAAACAGGTGATGCAATCGTCGTGGGACCACGGCGACGCCCTGCAGGGCGACCTTCCGAACCCGTATTACTACATCACCGATGGCGGCGGCGAAGCTTTGCAGGCGTTGCGCCGGAGCGCGGCGGTGATGATGAGCCACCTGACGCCCATTCTGCTGTCGAGCGGCATTACGCCGGAGTACATGCCGCTGAAGCGCTCGCTCGACAAGCTCATCGAGACCGAGGAGCGGCAGCCGGAGCTGGCGGCCGAGTATCGCAAGGAAGTGGACCTCGAGCTGGCGAAGACGAAGATCGACCAGCAGTTGGGCCTGCGCGGCAAGCCGTGGCCGGAAGTGCGGATCGGGTTGAAGCGCTTTCTCGACGAGATGGAAGACGGCCCGATTCCCGCGGGCATCCATGAGCTCGGCGTGCTGCCGCCCGAGGATGTCCAGCGCGAGGGTTTGGCCAAGTTCATCGAGTTCGGCCTGCGCGCGGAGGAGATCCAGCAGGTGCGCGCCGATCTGCGCCCCTGGGCCGACTCGCTCTTCGACGGCCAGAAGCCCGCGGTGCGCGCGAACCTGCCGGCGGCGCTGAAGGATCGCGTGCTGACGCAGCATGCCGAAGCGAAGGTGTGGCTGGACAACCTGCGCCTGTCGCCGAAGGCGGAGGTGGATGTGTTTCCGCGCGTGCTGTCGGGCAAGCACATCCCGTCGGCGCCGATCGGCGAGATCCTGCGCGTGCCGGCGGGCCTGCCCACCGGCCGCAATCTGTTCGGCTTCGACCCGCTGCTGATTCCGACGAAGGCGGCTTGGGAACTGGGCCGCAAGATGGCCGCCGACACCATCAGCCGCTATCGCGCCGAGCACAACGGCGGGTATCCGGAGCGCATGTCGATGATGCTCTGGTACGACGAAACCGAAAGCCACCACGGCGCCATGGAGAGCATGGCGATGCACCTGATGGGCGTGGAGCCGACCTGGAACACGCGCGCTCAGGTGGATGGGCTGAAGCTCATTCCGGATAGCCAGATGACCCACCCGCGCGTGAACATTCTGTTCAATGTCTCGGGCATCTATCGCGACGGCTTCGGCGACAAGATGCTGCTGCTCGACCGCGCCGTGCGCCTGGCGGCGTCGGCGGGCGACAATCCGATTTCGCGCCAGGACAAGCTCGTGAAAGCCGAACTGATGAAGGCGGGCGTCGACGAGAAGAAGGCCGAGACCATCGCCAAAAGCCGCGTGTTCGGCAATCAGCCGGGCGCGTATGCGATCGGCGTGGATCGCCTGGTGGAGCAGAGCCAGAACGCGGGCAATAGCCGTGTGGCGGATCTCTATCTCCACAACATGAACTACGCCTACTCGAACGAAAGCTGGGGCGAAACGGCTCCGAAGGCGCTCGAGAATCACTTCAAGGGCAACCAGGTAGCGCTGTTCAGCCGCACGTCGAACCTGTACGGCGCGCTCGACAACGACGACATGTACAGCTACGCCGGCGCCATGAGCTTCGCCTCGCAGACCGTCAACGGCGGCCAGGCGCCCACGTTCTATCTGCACAACCTGCGCAAGCGCGGCGGCGAGAACATGGTGAACCTGAAGACGTTTCTCGCCACGGAGCTCAACCAGCGCGCGTGGAATCCCAAGTGGATCGACCACATGAAGCGCTCCGGCTATGCGGGCGCGCGCGAGATGTACCGCGAGGTGGAGCACCTGTACGGCTTCCAGGCCACTACGGCCGATTCGATGGACGGCCAGTTCTGGCAGAACACGTTCGACGTCTATGTCGCCGACAAGCACGGCCTCGAACTGAAGCAGTTCTTCGAAAAGGAGAATCCGCACGCGCGGCAGAACCAGTTGGCGCGGTTGCTCGAAGTCGATCGGCAGGGCGCCTACAAGTTCAACGAAGCCGACCGCTCGAAGCTGGTGGCCGATTACGTGCGCAGCATCAATCAGTTCGGCGCGGCGTGTTCGGCGAACATCTGCGGCAACAAGAAGGTGCAGGAGTATGTGGCGTCCGTCGCGCCGCTGGTCTCCGGCCTCGGCAGTGCCGAGCTTCGGCAGTTTGGCAAGACACTCGCGCAAGCCACTCGCTGGAATGCGAAGGAGTTCGCGAATGCGCCGAAGGAGTTCCGCGAAGGCGTGCAGGAAGCCGCCAAGCCGCGGCAGGAAGTGACGGAGCGCCGGCCCACGCCGCCGCCACCGGCCACGCCGCCGCCGCCGCCCATCGTCACCGGACGGGTGATGAAGGAAAAGATCATCAAGCTCAGCCAGGAAGCCGCGCGGGCCGCTCTGCCGTTTGCGTGGAGCCAGATTCTCGCTCTGTTCGCGATTGTCATGCTCGGCTATTTCTGGGAAGGGCGCCGCACGACAGGAGTCTCATGAAACAAGCTTTGATCGCGTTCATTCTGGCGGCGGCCGCGCTCCATGCCGATTCGCTCACCGGCAAAGTGACCGATTCGCAAGGCGCGCTCGTCGTGGGCGCGCGGGTGAGCCTGTACGCCGCCGGGTCGACGCAGGCGAAGAAGGCGGCCGTCCTCTCCGATGGTTCGTACAAGTTCGAAGGCCTCGCGGCCGGCGGGTATCTGCTGCAGGTGGAGAGCGAAGGCTTCCGCGAGTTCACACGCAACGTGACGGTGGCCGGCGCGATGACGGAGAACGTGCAGCTCGAGGTGGGCGGCGTTTCGAACACCGTGCTGGTGACGGCCGAGGGCAGCGCGCTGACGCTCGACCAAACGGCCAAATCCATTTCGCTGGTCGACGTGAGCGAGATCAAGGATCGCAATGAATTCGCGCTCTCCGAGATCCTGCGCAACACGCCCGGCATCCAGATCCGCAATCAGGGCGGCCCCGGCCAGTTCACGCAGGTGCGCATCCGCGGTCTGAAGCCCGACGCCGCGCAGGTGCTCATCGACGGCATGCGCTTCCGCGACGCGAGCACCACGCAGGGCGACGCGTCGTCGTTCCACTCGACGCTGAACTTCGTCAACCTCAGCCGCGTGGAGGTGATGCGCGGCTCCGGTTCGTCACTGTACGGCACGGGCGCCGTGGGCGGCAGCATCAACATGGTGACCGATCAGGGCGGCGCGCCCACGCATGGCGACATCCAGATGGAAGGCGGCGGGCTCGGCCTCTATCGCGGCCGCGCGAGCCTGGCCGGCGGCTTCCTCGAGAACCGGCTTGTCTACTCCGGCGGCTTCTCGCACCTGAACGTAACGAAGGGCGTGGACGGCAACGACGCGAACCGGTCGACGGGCGGCCAGGGCTTCGTGCGCTTCGATCTCACCCCGCGCCTGCATTTGTCGAATCGCTTCTTCGGCTCTGACGATTTCGTGCAGCTCAACACGACGGCCGCGGCCACGGGCATCCCGGTGGCGAACTTCCCCACCACAACGATCGTGCCGGTGCTGATGCTGCCGCAGGATCAGGTGCGCGTGCTGAATTCGGGCGGCCGTCCGGATTACGGCGTTGCGACGCTGGTGCCCGCGCGCGACGATCCGGACAACTCGCGCACGTCGACCTTCCTCTCGAACATGGTGATGCTGCGCGGCGAAGTGTCAGCCGCGGCGTCGTGGCAGGCCAGCTGGCAGCGGCTGACGACGGAGCGCAAGTTCGCCAATGGTCCCGGCGGCTTTGGCTTTCAGCCGGTGGGCTTCGCGTCGGTGACTGCGCCCAAAGGCGCCATCGACACCGTGGACGCCCGGTTCAACACCGGCGTCCGCCAGTATCGCTTCACGCTCGGTTACGAATTCGAGCGCGAGCAGTTCCGCGACCGCCAGGACAACAACCAGCCCGGCAACGCGCGCCTGGTGGTGAACAACCTCATCCAGCAGAACACCAATTCGCTCTACTTCCAGAATCAGTTGTCCCTGCTGGCGGACCGGCTCCAACTCAGCGCGTCCGGCCGCTGGCAGACCTTCGACCTGAAGAAGCCGCAAATCGACCTGCGCGGCCAGCCGAATGTCTATGAGAACGTCACGGTGAATTCGCCCAAGCGCGCGCTCACCGGCGACGCTTCGCTGGCCTACTTCTTCCGCCGCAGCGGCACGAAGGTGCGCGCCCACGTGGGCAACTCCTACCGCGCCCCGTCCCTCTACGAGCGCTACGGCGCCGGCTTCGCCGCCAACCAGATCACCGGCCAGATCAACTTCTCGCCCTACGGCGATCCGCGTCTCGGTCCCGATCGCTACAACTCCTTCGATTGGGGCATCGATCAATACCTGGCCAACGAGCGCATTCGCCTCTCCGCCACGCACTTCTATATCCGCACCGCCCAGGTGATCCTGTTCCAGGGCACCCTCAATCGCCTGACCGATATCTTCGGGCGCACATCCGGTTACATTCAGGGGACCGGCGCCATCAACCGCGGGCTCGAGTTCGCGGTGGAAGCGCGGCCCACGCGGTCGACGGTGCTGAACGCCACTTACTCGTTCACCAACGCGGAGAACGAGCGCGACCTGGTGATCCCCGGCTTCTTCGACACGCTGAACGTGCCGCGGCATCAGGGCGCCATTGTCGCCACGCAGCGCTTCGGCAAGCGTTTCGACGTGACGTTCGACCTGTTCAAGAATGGCCGCTACTACATCAACTATTCGGCCGGCGGCCGCAATCGCGCGTTCCAGTTTCCCGGCTATCTGAAGGCCGATCTCGTGGCGAACTACAAGCTCTGGGTGCGTGATACCAAGACGCTGCGCCTGTACGGCAAGGTGGACAACGTCTTCAACCGGCTCTATTACGAGAACGGCGCGTTGAATCCGCGGGCGTGGGGCCTGGTGGGTTTGGCTTACGCGTTCTGATGCTCGAGCGGCTGGTCCTGGCGGTTCTCTCGGCGGCTGTCCTCTTCGCGCAGCCGCCGAAAGCCGTCAGCCTGTCGTCGCCCCATGCCGAGACCGTCTACGCGCTGGGCGCCGCTAAGCAACTCCTCGGCGTCAGCACGGTGTGCGTCTTTCCCGCGCAGCTCGTCGACGACCGGCGCGCTGGCCGCCTGCGTGAGCTCGGCAGCTTCACCAAGCCGGATCTCGACGCCGTGGCCGCGTTGCATCCTGACGTCGTATTCACGTCGAGCGGCTTCCAGCGCAGGTTCGCCGAGCAGCTCCGCGCGCGCGGGATCAAGGTCGAGCACTTCGAGCCGCATTCGCTCGACGACGTCTTCGCAAATATCGAGCGCGTGGGCGCGGCTTTGGATCGCGCCGAAGCGGCCCAGGCGCTCACCGCCGGCTATCGCCGCGAGCTGACGGAGATCAAAGCCCGCACCGCCGCGCTGCCAAAGGTGCGCGTCTACATCGAAGTGAATCACGAGGGGCCCTGGACCACCGGCGCGGATTCGCCGCTCGAGGACATCATCGAGGCCGCCGGCGGCGAGAACATCTTTCACGACCACGCGGACGACGGCGTCTTCGTCACGACGCACGAGGAGATCGTCCGCCGCGATCCGGAAGTGATCCTGTCGCCCATCTGGCGCGAGGCGAAGGTGGGCGGGCTCGACGGCATCATTCCGCTGGCGTCGATCGGCGCGCGGCCGGGCTACGCGGCGGTCCGCGCGGTGCGGAACAGCCGGGTGCTTTACTACGATTCGGCGCTGTTCAAGCACGAGGGCCCGCGGCAGATTCTCGCGATCCGCAAGCTGGCCTACTTGCTGCATCCGGAGGCATTCGAGAATCCGGCGGGAACGGTGGCTTGGGAGTTGGGGCGAGTGGAGCAGTGAGCGCCGGGCGGGCGCGGTGAGCAGGGGGCGCCTGGACGACGTCCGGCGCCCCGTTCAGGATCAGAACTGATACCGGACCGCCAACTGCATCACGCGGCCGTCGCCGGCGCCGGTGATCCAGCCGAAGTTGGTGTTCCCGACGGTGGTGGCCGGGTTGCTGAAGTTGACCGTGTTGAAGAAGTTGAAGCTCTCCCAACGGAACTCGGCGGCGTGGCGGTCGTTGAAGCGGAACTCCTTGCGCAGCGCGAAATCCGTGTTGAACTGGCGGGGGCCGTAGGCGGAGTTGCGCGCGGCGTTGCCGGGGGTATTCAGCGCCTGGATGCGATACGCATTCACGTCCAGGAAGGCGAAGCGGTTCGTCTTCGGGCTGACGCCGGTGTTGGCCTCACCGACGCGATCGGGCCGCAGTCCGCCGCCATTGCGCTGCAGGAAGCGGTACGCCTGGTTGTTCGCCGGGTTGATGCCGTTGGCGTTGAGGGAGACATTGATGGGCAGGCCTGAACGCCAGGCGACGATGCTCGACACCTTCCAGCCGCCCAGCGCCCAATCGGCGGGCTTGCTCCAGCCGGAGCCCCAGCGCTTGCCGCGGCCCCAGGGCAAGTCGTAGGTGACGGCGGTGCTGTACCGGTGCTGGGGAGTCTGGACCATGCGGCCCCATTCGGCATCGAACAGGTCATAAAGCTGCGGCGACGCGCCGGCGTCCCACGCGCCCACCTGATCGAGCGAGGAGGCCCAGGTATAAGCGGCCAGCACATAGAGCCCGTTGGCGTAGTTGTGTTCGAACTTCGTCTGGAACGCGTTGTAGCGCGAGCGGCCGCGGCTGGCGCCGGTCTGGATCCCTTGCCACAGCGGGAACGGCCGGTTGGCGGCCACGCTGCCGTCCACTCCGAAGGGCGTCTGGTTGCGCTCATAGAGGCCGAACAGATTGCGGCCATTGTTGCCGACATACGCCAGCTCGAAAGTGCTGGCGCGGGTAACTTGGAACTGCAGCGCGGCATTCCACTGCTGAATCAGGCCGGAGCTCTGGTTGCGCTCGCGGGTGCGCAGCGTCACCAGGCGGGAATCGAAATTGTTGAGCACGCCGGTAGGAATCGTGCCCGAAAGGGTGACCGGCGCCGGCCCCGTGCCCACCCGGATCAGGTTGGCCTGGATCAACTGGGGCGGGTTCAAGGGCAGACTCGCCTCCGATCCATACATGTCCTCGGAGTTGTAGAAGATGCCGTAGCCCGTGCGCAGCACGATCTTCTCCGGACGCAACTGCCAAGCCATGCCCAGGCGGGGGCCGAAGTTGTTCTTGTCGGGCGTGACGAGGTACTTGTCGTTGCCGTCCCGGTTGGCGATCAACAGACCCTGGTTGGAGGGATTGAAGTTGACGTTGACGTTCTTGCCGTTGCCATGGAAGGGCGTGGTGTACTCGTAGCGGAGACCGAGATTGAGCGTCAGCGTGGGGCTCATCTTGAAGTCATCCTGCAGGAAGAAGCTGAGCGCGTTCTGGAGCTGGTTCACTTCCGGCACCGTGTTCAACTGCACGGTTTCCGGGAAGCCCAGCAGCAGGTCGCTCATCGCATCGTTGGTGTAGCGGCCCTGGAAGGCATACGCGGGGGTGCGGCGGGTGACGTCGATGAAGGTGTTGTTCTTCAGCCGCAGTTCGACGCCGGTGCGCAAAAAGTGGCGGCCCGCCTGAATCGAAACGGCGTCCACGAACTGGTTGAGCAGCGGCTTCTGGAACTGCGGGCGGAAGTTGCGGGTGCCGAGTTCTCGGTAGTTGGTGGGCGAGATCAACGGCAGGCCGCCCACCTGCAGCAGTTCCGCCGGAATCCCCCGGAAACCGAAGGCATCGGCCTTTTCGCCGTTCGCGGTGGCGTGGGCGAACTCGGCGAAGGTGTAGTTGTTGCCGTAGCGCAGCGTGTTCACCACGGTGGGCGACACCACGCGCGTCCACGTCAACGCCAGCGAGCGGTTCTCGTTGAACTGGGGTCCCTGGTTGCCGACGCCGTCGGCGATGCCCGGGAAGAGCTGGTCGCGATTGAACTTCTGGCGCAGGAAGCTGAACCGGCCCATCAACTGGTCCTTCGCGCTGAAGTAGTGGTCGAAACGCGTGTCGAACTTGTGGGTGTTCTCCTGGCCATCGCGCTGGGCGCTGTAGTTGTTGGCGGGGCGGCCGGCTTGCACCTGGCCCGGCTGGTTCGGCGTCGGATAGAGATCGACGAGCTTCTTGCCCAGGGCATCGAAGCGGGCCGCGGGAATGGTGCGGTTGGGGAAAGGCGCATTACCGTTCACCGAATCGACGATGTCGAGGCCGAAGACGCCGGTGCGCTGCGCCGCGCTCGGCACGGTGACGAGGAACGTGTCCGCGAAGTTCTGGCGAAAGCCTTCGTAGGCGCCAAAGTAGAACGTCTTGTTCTTCACGAGCGGGCCCCCGGCGGTGGCGCCGAACTGGTTCCACGCCAGGTTCGGCTTGGGCAGGTTCAGCAGGTTGTTCGTCCACCCGCGCGCCGCCAAGGAAGCATCGCGATTGAAGTACCAGGCGGAGCCATGCAGGTCATTGCCGCCGCTCTTGATGGACACGTTCACCACGCCGCCGGCGGAGCGTCCGAACTCGGCCGAGTAGCTATTGGTCTGCACCTTGAACTCGGCAATGGAGTCCGGCGAGGGCTGCACCACCTGCGCGCTGAGCGACTGCGCGTTCTGGGTGCCCTGATTGTTGTCGACGCCGTCGAGCAGAAAGTTGTTCTGCGTATGGTAGTTGCCGTTGGAAACGAACCAGCCCGGCCCGCGGGTGACAGGATTCAGGTTCGCGTTGGCCACCCCGGGCGCCAGCAGCGCCAGTTCGGTGTAGCGGCGTCCCGCCAGTGGAAGCTCCACGGCGGTGCGTCCCCCGATCACTTGGCCAAGCGAAGCCTGCTCGGTTTGCGTGGCGACGCGGCGTTCCGCCACTTCCACGGTCTCGTTGACGGTGGCGACATCGAGCTTCACGCGCACCAGGCGGCGCTCGTCGACATTGATGCCGAGCCCCGTCAGCTTGAACGTCTTGAAGCCGCTCTGCGCCACGGTCACCTCATAACTGCCGCGGACGACCGGGCTGAAGAGCGCGTAACCGTCGGGCGAAGTGACCGCGTCTGTCTGCACGCCGGTCCCCGTGTTCCGCAGTTGGACCCGGGCCCCCGTCACGACCGCGTCGGAGGCGTCGATGACGAACACGCGAACCGAGGCGGAGTCCGTTTGTGCCATCGCCGCCAGGGCGAACAAAAAGGAAGAAACGAAACGCATCATCATGGAAAGCTTGATGGTAGCTGACGAAAATGTCAAGCCGGTGACGGCGGAGCTCTGCTCAGGCAATGGGAGAATCGAAAGATGGCGCGTGTACTCACCCCGGTGCTGGCCGCCCGGTTCGATGAAGACCTGGCCTTGATCGAGGAGATGCTGGCGCTCGTCCCGGACGGGAAAGAAGGCTGGCGTCCGGATTGGCCGAAGTCGACGGCGGGCGACGCCACCTTCACCGTGGCGGAGCTGGCCGCGCACTTCCTCATGTCGTGGGGCGGCGTGAACGGCTGCCTGCAGAAGCTCTATCCCGAGAAGCTCAAACATCTGGACGCCTGGAAGCAGCAGGTGGCGCAGACCAAGGGGCCCACGGTCGCGGTGACGCGCGCGCTGCTGGCCACGGCGCGCATCCACACGCGCGAGGCCTTCGCCCTGGTGGACGACACCGACCTCGCCCGCAAGATCCCCACCTACTTCACCCCCGCCGGCGAGCCGTTTCTCGAAACATTGCTCACCAACGGGAAGCATGTAAATCATCATGCGCATCAGCTCTTCGTCTATCTGAAGCTGCTCGGGCTACCGGTGGGGACGCCGCACTTGTATCGCTTCAAGTCGCGCGGGCGGTAGACTGGAGACTGTGGTGGCCCTGCCCATTCCCAAAGTCACGCTGCGCGAGTATCTGGCCGGCGAAGAAGTCTCCGAGCGCAAGCACGAGTATTTTGGCGGCGAGGTCTTCGAGATGGAAGCCGCCAGTGTGAATCACTCCCGGATCGCGGGGAACCTCTACTCGCAGATCCGAACCGCGCTCCAGGGCTCTGGCTGCGAGGCCTTGATCACCCCCCGCACCGCGACCAGCGAGAATGGCCTCTACACCTACCCGGACCTGATGGTCGTCTGCGGCAAGTTGCAGGTGTCGCCCGTCGATCGCGACGCGGTCACCAACCCCCGCCTGATCATCGAAGTGCTCTCGCCGTCCACCGAAGGCTACGACCGCGGCAAAAAGTTCGACCTTTATCGCCAGTTGCCCAGCTTCGTCGAATACCTCACCGTGGCCCAGGATTCGCCCTGGGTGCTGCATCACATACTGGGTGAAAACGGCGAATGGCGCTTGCGGCCCGTCACGGGCCTGGACGCGGTGCTGCGCTTGGTGTCGATTCCCGTGGAAATCCCCCTGGCGGCCATCTACGAAGCAGTGGAGTTCCCCAGCTCGCCGGTCGATCCAAACGGATAGACCCCGCTGCCTTGTGGCAAGAGGACTTGGCCGGTTCGGCGGCGGCGGTGCGAGCCGGGAATAGGGCTGTCGCGCGCGCCACCCCATAACTCTCCTTAACCAACCAAACGGCCCTCAGCGGGTTCTAAGACAGCATGGGCCTCCGGCCAATGCATTACTCGACCCTCCTGATGATGGCGCTCGCCAGCCCCCCACCGGCGAGCGCCCATTCCATGTATCAATCCGCCGTGCTGCTCGATTTCCGCGCGCACACCGTCGACGTCGAGCTCCAGTTACCCGTCGATCGCCTGGCCATCGCCTACGGCCGCCCGGTGGACGGCGCGCACTTCGCCGCCGAGCGCCCAGCCCTGCAGGCTTATGTGAAGGCACACGTGCATCCGGTGGCCGCCAACGGCCAGCCCTTCGCCGTCGCGCTCGCCTCGCTGGCCCTGGCTACCGTCGAAAACGCGCCGTATCTGGTCGCCAAGCTCGTGCTCACGCCGCCCGCCGGCCAATCCGCCGAGCGCTTCACGCTCCACTACGACGCCATCGCCCATGAGATCGTCACCCACGTCGTGCTGGTCAGCGTCCGCAGCGACGCCAAGTCGAAATTCCAACCCGAAGAGCCGCTCACCATCGCCATGATCCGGGGCCCGGTGAAATCGGTCGCCATCGATCGGAGCAAGCCATGGTCGTAATCATCCTCCTGGCGATCGCCGCCGCGCTCGGCACCGCCGAAGCGCATGGCATGTATCAGGCCGCCGTCCTGCTCGATGTGCAAGGCCGCACGGTGGACGCCACGCTCGAGCTGCCCGTCTCCCGCGTGGAGAAAGCGCTCGGCCTGCAGCTCGACGGCGGCCGCTTGACGCCCGGCCAACGCGAACAGATCGACCGCTACGTGCAGGCCACGGTGACCGTCGCGGGCGTGCGCTCCCGCGAGCCGCGGGACACCCACCTCGCCACCATCGACGGCGCGCCCTACGTCACCACGCGCCTGCGCTTCCCGCTCCCCGAGGACGCCAGCTTTGCACTCGAAAGCAGCGTCCTGCTCGACCGCGTGCGCGAGCAGGTGACGCTCGTCAGCCTGCGGTCCGATTGGGCCACGGCCACCTTCGCGCGCGAGCCCAAGCTCCTCGGCGTCCTGCGCGGCGAAACGCGCACGCTCACGGTGGACCGCGCCGGCGCCTCCTGGCTCCTGGGCTTCCGCAGTCTCTTCACGCTCGGCCTGAAACACATCGGCGAAGGCACCGATCATCTTCTCTTCCTGCTCGTTCTTCTGCTGCCTGTCTCGCGGGACCTTCGCGCTTACCTCTGGAGAGTGGCGCGCATCGTCACCGCCTTCACCGCCGGGCACTCGCTCACGCTCGCGCTGGGAGCGCTCGGCCTGGCCCGCGTGCCGAGCCAGCCCGTCGAGGTGGCCATTGCCGTGTCGATCCTCGTCTCGGCCATCCACGCCTGGCGGCCGCTCTTCGCCGGTCGTGAAGGCTGGGTGGCCGCCGGCTTCGGCCTCGTCCACGGCTTGGCCTTCGCCACTACGCTCGAGGAACTCGGCCTGCGCGGCCGCGATCTCGTGGCCGGCTTGGCGAGCTTCAATCTCGGCATCGAGGCCATGCAGTTCGTTGTCGTGGCGGCCGCGCTGCCGTCGTTGTTGTTGTCCAGCCGGACTCCGTGGTATCCGGCCTTGCGCTCGGGTGGAGCGCTGCTGGCGGCCCTGGCCGCGCTCGGCTGGCTGGCCGAGCGGCTGGGCTTGGTCGCCGCGAATCCGCTCGCCCCCGCCGTCGCGGCGCTGGCCGATCGCGCCCCCTGGCTCGCGCTCGCCCTCACCGCCGCCGGCTTCTGCGCCTGGAGCTTCGCCCACTGGCGGACTCCGCGCCTCGAGGAGAATCCCATTGACTAAACTCATCTGCCTTCTGCTTCCCGCGCTCGCCTTCGCCGCGCCGCCTTCTGTGTCACCGGGCGCTGTGGTGAACGCCGCCAGTTTCGCGCCCGGCATCACGCCCGGCGCGTGGATCACCATCTTCGGCTCCGACCTCGCGAACACCACCTCCACCGTCACGCCCGCTGATCTCGTCAACGGCATCCTGCCCACGCAGTTCCGCGGCACCGGCGTCACCATCAACGGCAAGCCCGCCTTCATGCAATTCGTCAGCCCCGGTCAAATCAACGTGCAGGCCCCCGCCGATACGGCCACCGGCCCGGTGGACGTCGTGGTCACCACGGCCGAAGGCCGCGCGACGGTGAAGACCATCGCCTCCACCGTGATGCCCGCCGTCTTCGCCGCGGGCACGCATGCCGCCGCCGTACGCCCGCTCGACGCCAGCATTCTCACCGCCACCACGTCGGCCCGGCCCGGCGAGGTGCTGTCGCTCTACGCCAACGGCCTCGGCGCCACGAATCCCGCCGTCGCGCCGGGCGTCGTCTTCAGCGGCTCGAATCCGAGCGTGAATCCGCCCAAGGTCACCATCGGCGGCACCGAAGCCGTGGTCTCCTACGCCGGTCTCGTGGGCCCTGGCTTGTACCAGCTCAACCTCACCGTGCCATCGACCCTCGCCACCGGCACCTACACCGTCACCGTGACGCAGGATGGCGTCAGCTCGCCCACTACGCTATTGAACGTCGCGCCCGCCGCGCCACCGGCCACCGCCGTCACGGTCACGGCCTCCTCGGCGACGGTCGCCACCGGCGCCAACGTCACCTTCACGGCCAACGTGACGCCCGCGAGCTCAGCGGGCACGGTGACGTTCTTTGAAGGCCCGGTGCCGCTGGGCACCGCGACGTTGGCCAATGGCCAAGCGAGCTTCACCACCGCCTTCGCGCCGGGTAGCCATGCGGTGCAGGCGGTCTTCGGCACTACGAACTCCGTGGCCGTCGTGGTGACAGCGTCGCCGGTGGCCACCTGCGCGGCCACCGCCGGCGTGACGCAGATCAAGTGCCTGGCCGACGCCTTCCTGGCCACGCTCACCGACTCCCAGAAGACCACCGTGCAATATGGCTACACGCTCTCGAACGTCATTCGCTGGTCGAACCTGCCCATCGCGATCGTCGCGCGCAACGGCCTCCGCTTCGGAGATCTCTCGAGCGCCCAACTCTCCGCCGCCCTGGCGCTGTTCAAAGCCGCCTCGAGCGCCGATGGCTACGAGCGCCTGAACAACATCCGCGGCGCCGACGAATCCATCGCGCCGCTGAACGCCATGTTCCGCTGGGGCGCGGCGAACTACTACATCGCCTTCTACGGCGCTCCGTCCGCCACCGCGCCCTGGATGCTGCAAGTGGCCGGGCATCACCACGCCTTCAACCACGTGTTCAACGGCAAGCAGGCCAGCGGCACGCCCATGTTCCTCGGCACGGAGCCGGCCACCTTCACGCTGAACGGCAACCTCGTCGCTCCGCAGGACAAGCAGCGCGCGGCCTTCTATGCGCTCAACCAGACATTGCTCTCGAACACCGCCGCGCGACTCACCGGCACCTTCGACGACGTCGTGATGGGCGTCGGGCAAGGGGGCATCGACGTGCGCTTCCCGCTCACGTATCCCACGGGCACCACCGGACGGGGCGTGCTCGTCTCGACGCTGAGCGCCGAGCAACAGGCGTTGGTGAAGAAGGCGATCGAAGGCTTCGTGTCGGACCTCGACGCCGCCACCGCGCAGGAACTGCTCAACGCCTACCAGGATCCCGCCGCGCTGGCGCAGACCTACGTCGGTTTCGCCGGCTCCGGCAGCATGGTCACCATCGGCGACTACATCCGCGTCGACGGTCCGCGCGTCTGGGTGGAGTTCGTCGTGCAAGGCAGCGTCGCGATCCGCAACTCGTATCACTACCACTCGCTCTGGCGCGACAAGACGGCCGACTACGGCGGCGACTTCAACTGACGCCCGGCTAGATCAGAATGGCCCGGCAATACTGCACACACTTCGCCAGCTCGGCCAGAACCGTAGATCCCTCCGGCACCGTGTGCTCCATCTCGATCGTCGCCTGAAAGGGATACTTCTGCTTCTTCATCAGCAGGAGAATCTCTTTCAGCGGCGTATCGCCCTCGCCCCAGGGCATGTTGGGGCCGTTATTCACCTTCCGGTCCTTCAGATGCACGTGCGTCACCCGGGCATGGTTCTGCTGAATCCACTTGGCCGGCGAAAAACCGTTGGCCGCGTAGAAGTGGCCGATGTCGACGTTGGCGCCGTTGTACTTCGAAAAGGAGAAGGCCCGCTCCCACGCGGGCAGGCCGCCAAAGGCCTCCGGATCCGTGAGGTTGCCGTGCCCGTGGTAGCCCACCATCATCTTGTGCTTCTCCGCGAACGCCCCGACGCGCTTGGTGGCGCTCACCGGGATCTCGCAGGAAATCGCTTGCGCGCCCAGTTCGCGCGCCAACTGGAAGGAGTAATCGAGCTCATCGTCGGAGAAGCCATCCACGCCATCGAACTTCACCACCTCGATGAGGACCCCGGCGTCGTTGTACTTCTTGCGGAAGTCGCGGAACCCAGTCATTGACTGGGAGAGCCGCCATTTCCGCAGCGCTTCCGTCGCGGCCTTCCGCTCGGCCAGTTGCTCCGGCGTCAGCGGCGGTCTTCCCCCGGCTGGAGGGCCTCCGCCCGGAGCACCGCCGGGCGCACCGCCACGACGGCCCCCGCCCGCAGCGCCCGGCCGCCCAGCCGGCGCTGGTGCGCCGAGAAAATCCTCCACCGGCCGCGAGCGCAGTTCGAGCGCGTTCAAGCCGATGGTGGGATCCAGACAGTACTTCAGAATATCGTCGGCCCCGCCGGGCATGCCACGAAAAATGTACGGCACGTTGCCGCCAATCTGCACGCCGCCGAACTTCGAATTGGGCTTGGCCGCCGCGAACGCGCTACCGGAGGAAAGGGCTCCCCACCCGAGCAGCGTTCCTACTTCACGCCTGGTCAGCTTCATGTCTCTTGATCCTCTTTCCTACAGCTTCAGTTCCGATCCCCGCCGGAACACCGGCTTCACCAATTGATTCGCCGCTTCGCTATTGGTGAACCGCGTGTTCTTGCTGTCCCAAAGCAGTTTCCCGGGGACGCGCCAGGCAATGCAAACCAGCGCCAGCCACTCCGCGTAGGGCGCGGTCACGCTGAAGTCGGAACAGGACGGGTCGCCGCCTTTACACGCCCGCACCCAGTCGAGCATGTGGCCGGGCGAGCGAGTGAGAAGCTGCGGCGGCAGCTTGTATTCTTTCCAACGTTCCGCGGGCAACAGCCACACGCCTTCGCCACGGCTGCTCGTGGCCAGCACGCCCTTGCTGCCCACCAGCACCGATCCGTTTCCGGCCAGCACCCCCGGTTGGGAGCCGCCCCGCCCGGGCTGCTGCGCAGCCGACGTCATGATCTCCGCGCCCTGAAACACCAGCACTCCGGCACCGCCCGCGCCGCGGGGCCGGCCATCGCCCGCGCCGCCCCGGCCACCAGGCCCACCCGGTCCACCAGGACCGCCGGGGCCACCAGGACCACCCGGGCCGCGCATTCCCGCAAACCCGCCGCGGCCCAACGACGTCGGCCGGCCTTTGTCGGCCAGGTTGTCGGTCGGAGGCAGAATTGTCTCGTTCTCCATTCCGGGGACGCGGAACGCCTCCGGATCGGACGCCCGGACGGCCTCATGGTAATAAACCGAAACCGGCGGCATGGGCCCCCGGGCCGGGAAGTCGAGCCGCACCACCCCGCGTGTCGGAAACGTATACTTGCTTTGGCCCACCTGGCTCACACACTCCACGCTGACCGGCGCACCCAATTGCAACGCCGTATGCACCGGACCGGCCGTGTGGGTCGCCCAGTTGCCAATCTGCCCGGTGCCGAAATCGTAAAAGCCGCGCCAGTTATACGGCGTGTACCACTCGCTGAACGGCCGCTGCGGGGCGCTGCCCAGCCAGAGATTCCAATCCAGCGTGCCGGGAACTGCCTTCTCCGGCGGCAACTGCGTGAGTTCGGTGGGATAAGTACTCGGGGAGGTGGCCACGTGCGCCTCGCGCACCTCGCCGATCTCGCCGGACCAGACAATCTCCGCGGCCACCCGGTGGCATTCGTGCGAAAAGCCCTGGTTGCCCATTTGCGTCGCGACCTTGTATTTCGCCGCCGCGTCGCGCAGCAGCCGGGCTTCCCACGGAGTCCGGGTCAGCGGCTTTTCCACGTAAACGTGCTTGCCCTGTTGCATGCAGGCCAGCGCCACGGTGGCATGCATGAAGTCGGGGATGGCAATGATACACGCATCGATGTTCTTGCCTTCCTTGTCCAACATCGCGCGGTAGTCCCGGTATTTGGGAGCCTTGCTGAAGCGGCGGAACGTCTCGCCGGCGCGCACCTCGTCCACGTCGCACAGCGCCGCGATGTTCTCCGTCTTGGCGGCGTCGTTGAGGTCCACCGCCCCTTGCCCGCCGCAACCGATCACGCCGACATTCAACTTGTCATAGAAGGGCTTGTAGCCCAGGGCGCGCAGCGAAGGCACGCTGCCGTACCCGGCAGCCGGGACGGCACCCGCCAGGGCGCCATAGAAGAAATGTCTTCTGGAGACTTCATTGCTCATTGATCTTTCAACCTCTTTGTTCCACCAAGGCGCAGGTTTGAATTGGCTGCCTCACAGCCTATCAAATCAGCTATGTTCGATCCAACGCCGCATCTCCGTGCGCGACGCCGCGCCGGGCCGCTGCATCACCGGCTGCCCATCGCGGAACAGGATGAAGTTGGGAATCGACTGCACGCGATAGCGCGCCGCCAGCGCCGGTTGCGCTTCGGTGTCGACTTTCACGATCAGCGCCCGCCCCGCCATTTCCGCGGCCAACGCGTGCACTTCGGGCGCCACCATCCGGCACGGGCCACACCAGGCGGCCCAAAAATCGGCGAGCACCGGCACGCGAGCGCTGCTGATCACGGCGTCGAAGCCAGCGGCGTCGAGCTCGAGCGGGGTGCTCACCGGCGGTAATGCCGCCTTGCAGCCGCCACAGCGTCCAGTGTCGGCCAGGTGCTTGGCGGGCACGCGATTCTTCTGTCCGCAGGCCGGGCAGGTGCTGAGCAGGTTCATGACAGGCCTCGCTTCTGCTTTCATTATGGCCTGCCTAGAAGCGTTGAATATCCAGCCCGCTCACGGCGACCCCCGCCAATTGCGCCTGCGCCCGCGCCCCCGGCGTGGCGGCTTCCACTTCCAGCTGGTGGGCCAAGTCGAAGCGACCGGCGTCCACCAGCTCTTTCGCGATCGAGTATCCCGTGCGGCTATCGATCTGGCGCGCCGTCGAAATCCCGCACGTCTCACGCTGGTCCAACGTTCAAGTCAAGCACGAAGCGAACGCTCGATTCGTTTGACGACAGGTGCAAGGAACTTCAACTCGTGTTCCCAGATTCGGATTACTTTCCAACCTTCTCTCCGCAGTTCCGCCGTCACCGAACGATCTCGCTTCCTATTGCGTGCAATCTTGCTATCCCAATAGCCTATGTTTGAGCTTGGTATCCGCTTGCAAGCTCTGCAACCGTGCCAGAAGCATCCATCGACAAAGACAGCGACCCTTTCGGCCCGGAAGACGAAATCTGGCTTGCCGCAGAGGTCCGGTGCGTTCATCGTCCAACCACGGATGCCGGTGCCGATCAAGCTGGCTCTAAGGCGCCACTCCGTAGACCTGTTGCGTTGGGACCGGACTTCGGCCATCACCCTTGATCGGATCTCCGGAGAGATGCTGTCCACGTCAGACGTCTTCGCCAGGTTCGACCGTTGGCACCGTGCCGCCAAGTTCATTGAATCGTTGGGCGGAGAGACGTTCCAACCGACGTGCCTGCGTAACCAACGTTCGCCGCAGCCCCTTCGACACATCACGTTCACTTATAACTCTTGCAAGAGCGGCGATTGTGGTCGCACGTCTTGCGATGCGAACGTCCGGGTGCTTGCGTTGCTGGTAAAGCTCTTCGGGAATGATACAGCCACGGACTGAGGCTGGGAGTTCAATCTCATCGGTCGCAGCAATGTCACCCTCGTTGAGCACTGCGTTGAAGCTGGATTGGCTGAGGACGAGTTGGAATACAGTGTACTCCGCTGAGTTGAGAAGAGTCTTGGCGTCGGCGTCTCTGCTGTCCCGATTCTGGAGGTCCCAAAAGGGCCAAACTTCGATCTCAGCGACTTCAAACGGGTCCAACACATTCATGGCAACTGCATCAGTTCGCTGGTTCGTAAGGTGGCGTCCGATTCGAGAACGCAGTTTTTCATTGGTCTGCCCGACATAGATCGGCTCGGCATCGTAGTCGTAGAAGGCGTAGACTCCCCATTTGGCGTTGCCGAGCTTCATCCCGTTTGGGGCCTGAGCATCCAAGAAGGCTTTGATTCTTCGCCGGATGGCCGCCACATCCTGCGGTACACCGTGCGCTCCATTGTCTTGTTCGGGCATCAAGCCGCTAGGCATAACCCGACAAGGGGAGACTATACGCGCCAACAGTTGAGTACCTAACCAACGGACAACAGGAACAGCGAGTCCATCCCCAAAAAGGTGATAAGCTTCGTTGTACTTCGCAGGCAAGGGATAGTCGTCCGGGACTCCCATGAGCCGTGCGGCCTCTCTGGGCGACAACAGGCGTGATCTGATTCGGCGTCTTCGACCACAACAATCGTTTGACGGCTTGAACCACCCACAGGCGTCCGCAGACAACCGGAGACTTGATCAAAGCGTATCTCCGCGGTCTGTTTGTTGACGCCGCTCTCATGGGGGCGGGTCCGCCTGTAGACGGTCCCAACGATTCGCTTGCCGAGAAGCTGCGCCTTCTCCAACTTCTTCAAATGCAGCGGCGACATCAGGCCGATGATATAGTCTGTCTGAGCCTTCGAGTGCCACTCAACTCCAGTCGGTTCTTCCTCGATCAGGTCGCTGAGTGCCGGGACTGGTTCGGAAGGAACTGGGAGATTCCACCACACCCAAGCGTCCTGTTGGCGCTGAGGTAAGCGCTGGACAGCCGAACGTAGAGACCTCGTGTGCCACGGATCGGATGGTTCCGGTAACATAAGGGCCGCTGGCACGGAGGTGTCGGTATGTACCGCAACGACGAACAACCGAGGCCGGGATTGCGGCACGAACCGTACGGCATCTATCACCATCGCACCGACTCTGTAGCCTTCCTTAGCGAGAGCACCTACGATCAGGTTGAAATCCTTCCCGTCGTGAGAAGTCAACGTGCCCACCACATTTCTCCAGCACGATTAGCTGGGGGTGACGGTCGAGGCGAACCAGTCCACGCATTAGTTCCCAGAAGGGCTTGAAGGCTCCACTCCGCTCACCGCCTAACCCCGCACCATTCCCCGCGAGAGAGAGGTCTTGGCAAGGGAAGGAACCCCAAACAAGGGTTGGCGTGCCGGGGAGATCGCTCGGCGTTAGGGTAGCAACATCGCAGACACGCAGTTCCTGACTACCAAATCTTGCCCGGTACGACGTAGCCTTCTTCTCGCACCATTCATTCGAGAAGGCGCAACTCCATCCTTCGCCCAATCCGAGCCGAGCCATGCCGCCCCCGGCAAAGAACTCGTACCAAGTTGGATGGTTCTGGTCCATTCCACTGCATTCTAACCGCTGGCGCAATCGGGTGTCCATGCCACCCCACGCATCGCCTTGCCTTTGGAACATTCTCATCCTCGACTATTCTTTCTGCAACGGCTTCACTGTCGGGTCACCCCGAATGCGCAGCCCCTCAACTTCTTCATCGGTGAACTCGTCAAGAGATTCAACAGTTTTCACAGCTTCGACGGCACCTACAGCGTTTCGTGTCTCAGAGCGGGAAACCGCTTCAACGCTGCTCCTGCATCGCCGTCACCAAGTGAGCCACGAGGTGTTTTGCCGTTGAACGGCTCCGCTGGCTCGAACAGCCGCAACAACCAGACGGCTTCGGAGAAGCAGGCCAGCGTCGCCGGTGTCTCCGCGCGCGACGCCGCGCCGGGCAGCTGCATCACGGGCTGCAACAGGATGAAGTTGGGAATCGACTGCACGCGATAGCGCGCCGCCAGCGCCGGTTGCGCTTCGGTGTCGACTTTCACGATCAGCGCCCGCCCCGCCATCTCCGCGGCCAACGCGTGGACTTCCGGCGCCACCATCCGGCACGGGCCACACCAAGCGGCCCAAAAATCGGCGAGCACCGGCACGCGCGCTTGGGAAATGATCGCGTCGAAGCTCTCCGCATCGAGCTCGAGCGGGGTGCTCACCGGCGGTAATGCCGCCTTGCAGCCGCCACAGCGTCCAGTGTCGGCCAGGTGCTTGGCGGGCACGCGATTCTTCTGTCCGCAGCCGGGCAGGTGCTGAGCAGGTTCATGGCAGGCCTCGCTTCTGCTTTCATTATGGACCCGATATACTCGCAGGCGGAGGGCGCAATGAGAATCTGGATCGGCCTGATGGGCCTGTGCGCGCTCATGGCCGAGGTGCCGCCGAAAGCTTTCGGCGTCTGGGATCGCGGCGACTTCTTCGACCCCAGAGACTACCCGTTCCTCAAGGGCCTCTCCTTCAATGCCCCGTGGTCGGCCGTCGAGCCCAAGGACGGCGTCTTCGATTGGAAGGCGTTGGACAACGCGGTCGACAAAGCGCACCGCAACGATCGGTATCTGTACATCTCGCTCGGCGTCGGTCCCGAAGCGCCGGAGTGGATCTACACAGCCGGCGTGCCCAAGGTCTTCACCGACGACAAGCGCCACGAAGACAAATGGCCATTCTACCCTTACTACCTCCGCGCCGGCTTACAAGACCCGCTACCATCGGCTCATCACTGAACTCGGCCGTCACCTCCGCAGCTATCCGGAAGCGAAGCAGTCGCGCATCGCCTTCATCCAGGTGAAGACCGGCTGCACCGGCGACGAAATGGCTTACAAGGGAGAGCCCAAGGACCGGCGCTACCAATTGACCAAGACCTCGCCGGAGTGGTTGAAGTTCCGGCTCGAGGCCTTCGCGCTCTTCGTGAAGACCTTCCAGGAAGGGCCCGGCAAGCCCATCGACCTGTTGTTCAACTCGGTGGGCGGCGACGCCGATGGCGAAGAGCGCTATGGCGAAGAGTGGCGGTGGCTCACCACGCACGTGAAGGGCGGCTTCGGCATCAAGAACGGAGCTCTCTCCCGCGGCCATCATCTGAAGGGCGAACGCGCCCTGTATGACCAGTGGACGAAGTTCCTCATCGACCCAAAGGGCTTGACCCTCTTCCGCCGGTCGGAGATGGATCAGACCTGGACCAAGACCTGGTATCAGCTCAATCCACGCTTGAACTTCTATTGGGGCGCGGTGAATGCCCTGAACGGCGGCCAGAGCATCTGGGGACATCAGCCGCCGGGCCGTCGAAGTGGCGCAGCAGGAAGGGTTCGATTTCGCCTTCCACTTCTTCAACAAGTACGCCGGCCAGTTCATCCGGAGACCGCCACCGATGCCTTCTGCGCCTTGCACAAGGGGCTGGATGCCGCCGACACGAAGGCGTACCCGGAGAGCCAATACGGCCAGGCCGAGCCTCGCAACGTGGCCCGCATGCTAAAGATCACGGCGGACTACGCGAAGTACGGCGCCCAGGTGGAGGACCAGGAGGCGCTGCTCATGGGACAGGTGGAGCAACGGCGCAGCCAGAAAGCTTCAAACGACGTGGGCTGGTCGATTTGGCCGGACAACTACTCGCGCTTCCTCACGCAGCTCGACCCTGACGCCACGTCGGTGCCCCGGTGGCGCGTGGGCGGTCCCATCACCAAGTCGTCGTCGATCTACGGACCGCTTCGCGCGCGGCTTCGAGCACGCCACCGGCAAGGACGCGCTCTACTTCAAGCTGCACGACAAGTTCTTTGCCGACGCCAAGCCCAAGACGGTGACCATCCACGTCGCGTGGTACGACGGCCAGCCGGGCTCCACCTGGAAGCTGCTTTATGACGCGGGCGGGCGCGAGATGAAGACGGCTTTGACGGTCACCGGCACCGGATCGAAGAAGTGGCTGGATCAGACCGTGACGCTCACCGACGCTGTCCTGCATCGCGGCGGCCCGAAAGGCAGCGACTTCGGTCTGGTGAACGCCGACGACAAGGACGACGTGTTCAGCCTCGTGGAAGTCCACCGCGGTCGGCCCTGACGCCCGCTGGGAATGATTACTGAAAAAAGGTATAATTCAAGCATGGCACTCACTCTGAAGAATCCCAACGTCGAGCTCCTCGTCGACGAAGTCACTCGGCTCACGGGTGAGTCCAAGACGGAGGCCATTCGAAGAGCCTTGCTCGAACGTCGCGATCGCCTCCGTTCTTCCCAAGTGTCCCCGCCGCGTCGCGAATTGCTCCGGTTTCTCGAAACTCACGTTTGGCCGCAACTCCCGGCCGATGTGCGCGGGCGTCCCGTCACGAAAGAAGAGGAAGAAGCCTATCTCGGTTTTGGCCCGGGAGGCGTCTGACCATGGTTGTCGACTCCTCGGCCCTCGTCGCTCTTCTATTGGGCGAGCCGGAAAGCCAGCGCATCGCCGCGGCGCTCGAGCAGGCCGATCTTGTCGTCATCAGTGCCGCCAGTCTGGTCGAAGTCTTCTTGGTCATGGTCGGCAGAACCGGCCAGGACGCCCGGGGCTCCATTGACGCTCTCCTCCGGGAACTCGACGCCACCGTCGCGCCGGTCACCGAAGCCCATTGGCGTGCGGCCGCCGAGGCCTTTCTACGTTATGGCAAGGGCCGCCATCCCGCCGGGTTGAACTTCGGCGATTGTCTCACCTACGCCACCGCGCGGCTGGCCGGGCTTCCCCTGCTCTATAAAGGAGACGATTTCCGCGCCACCGATCTCGCCTCGGCCGGCTAGGCCCAACGCAACTTCGAGCACCTGTGTGATGTCATGATGGCTTCGAGTGATAACATGCGGGTAGACGGTGCGCACCCAGATTCAACTCACCCAGGTGCAAGCCCAAGCCTTGCGGGCCATGGCGGCGGAGCAGAAGGTGTCCATGGCTGAACTCATTCGCCGCGGCGTCGGCCAACTCGTTCGAGGCCAGGCTGGCGCCGGGAGCGATGCCCGGTTCGCCCGGGCCAAAGCCGCCGTCGGCCAGTTTTCGTCGGGCCGCTCCGACATCAGTTCCCGCCACAACGAGTATCTGGCAGAGGCGTTCGAGCCCGAATGATCTTTGTCGCACGCCTTGCTCGACCGTGACGACGGCAATCACGCCCGTGCCCGCGCCGTCTGGGAGAAATTGCTCGATTCCCGCGCCGTGCTGTTCACCACAAACTACGTGCTGGTGGAAAGCTGCGCTCTGGCGCAGCGCCGCTTGGGCCTTGCCGCAGTCCGTGTGCTCCTGAACGACCTTCTGCCCGTGATTCGGGTGGTGTGGATCGACGAGACGCTACACGAATTGGCGGTGTCATCCTTGCTGGCGGCGGGACGCCGTCAACTGAGCCTGGTCGATTGCGCCAGTTTCGCCGTCTTGCGGGCGGAGGGGCAGCGCGAGGCCTTCGCTTTCGATCGCCACTTTCAGGAAGAGGGTTTCCGCCTGCCGTAGGCTCCTCTCCCGCGCGATGCCGCCCTACCGGACGCCCCGCTTCGGTCAGATTCATCGCCGAGTCCGGGTCGCGAAATCCGCAAGGCCGCGCGTTCGGCCTTGGGGAAGTCCACCGCTTCCGGTCTGGTCGCCCTCGACGGAAGGCATGATCGCAAGCATCTCGCATCGGCATTTCGTCCGCCAATCCGCTAGGATAGTGATCATGCCGGCCACCGCACTCGGCCTTCCTCCGCCGCTGCGCGCGGGCGAACGGTTGACGCGCGACGAGTTCCTGCAACGCTGGGACGCCATGCCTGCGCTGAAGCGGGCGGAGTTGATCGATGGAGTGGTTCATATGGCTTCCCCTGTCGCTTTTCCTCATGGCCGCTACAGCGTGTTGATGACGGCCTGGTCACCCGTTATGAGACTTCCACTCCCGGTCTCCAGTCCGCCATGAACACCACCTTGCTCATGTCCGGTCAGGATGTTCCGCAGCCGGATCTCATTCTCCGCATCTTGCCCAGCGCGGGTGGCCAATCGCGTGACGAAGGCAATTATGCGGCGGGCGCCCCGGAGTTGATCGTCGAGGTGAGCGAGAGCACGCACTCGAAGGACGCCGGCGAAAAGCTCCGGCTCTACGAGCGGCAGGGCGTTCGCGAATACATCTCCGTTCGCCGGAAGCGCCGCGAAATCACTTGGCGCGCGCTGGTCCGCGCAAGTATGCGAAACTCGCGCCGGCGAAAGATGGCGTCTATCGCTCGCGCGTGTTCCCAGGATTGTGGCTCGACCCGGCCGCGTTGTGGAACGAGGATCTGGCCGGCTTGGCGGCCACCGTGCAAAAGGGAGTGGCCACGCTGGATCATGCGCGGTTCATCCACGAACTGGCCCGTCGCGGCCGCGAATAGCCGCTCGAAACGCGCGCGAACGTAAGCAGTTCATCTTTCTCGCGGCTCGCATCCGGCCGCGTATCCATGGACACCACCTCGAAGTGGCTCTTGTCCATCCGGACTTCGTTAATCAAAGCCATCTTCTCGCATTCTAAGGGATGGGCGCATTTCTCGGGTACCTTAGGTTCATGGAGCTCATCTTCGAGATTCGTGACGCGGAAGAAGGTGGCTTTTACGCTCGCGCCCTGGGGCATGGCATCTTCACCGAAGCCGAAAGCTGGGGACGAATTGAAGGCCAATGTTCTTGAAGCTGTCTCTTTGCACTTCGAGGGCGCGGCGGAGCGGCCACGGCTCGTCCAGCTCCACTGTGAAGCCGGCCTTAAAGGCGACGACTTCCGCGCCACCGATCTCGCCTCGGCCGGGTAGTCCTCATCCCATCTTCCTCGGCTCCAACTCCGGCTGGTGTTGAGTTTTGCAGCGGCCGAACTCGCATCACTTGCCGAAGTGAATCCCCAAGAGCTTATTCTCCGGCCGGTCGCCGCTCAACCGGAGCCGCACCGCCCCCCGGGCCGCAGCGGCTTCCTCCGGCGACAAGTGCTCCATCATCGACTCGAAGTTCTCCGTATTGATCGTCATGACATACTGCTTGGTCAGATCGGCCAAGCCATCGCTCACCACCCCGAACCAAGCCGCCCTCGGTCCCTTGTCCGGGTGCGCAAACAGCCGATTGTCATGCCAAAGAAAATCGACTCGATGATGGGAGCCGCGAAGGAACACGGTCCAGTCGAAACACAGAACTCGGGCCGCGTTGATTCCATCCGAGGCATCGCCTTCGATCTGCACGGTCAAATCGTAGCGAAGCTGATTGTCGCCCGTATTCGCTCCCAGCACGATGCCTGATGACGCCCGGGGATAGAGGCGCGCAGCCACGGAGGAGAAGTACTTCGAAAGATCCCCCGCCGGTTCGGCATCGACCTATTCCGCCGCCGCACGGTCCTCTGCGGTCAGTCGCTCGCGAATCTCCAGCGCCTGCTTTTTCAGCTTGGCGTCGTATGCCAGGAATTCACCCAGCCGACGGCGCTCCTCTTCCATTCGGCCAACTGACGGGCCATTGTCGCGTACTCATCAAGTGCCCGCTTCCCCTGGAGTGACTGCAGCTTCTCATCCCGCGCCGCCGCCGCCTTCTTCCGGGCTGCTTCCAACTCGTGCCACTCGGCGACCACTCCCGCACGATCCCGCTCCAGGCGCGCCTTTCGATTGCCTGCGAGGGATTCGTGAAACTGCTCAACCTTCTCGAAGTGGAGTAGTGTCTCGGGAGGGAAGATGCGCCCCAGTCCGGCATACAGTTCAAGCAGGTCCTTCCGGGAAATGTCCGGCTGCTGTTGCAGTGATTGGTCGATGGCATCCCGTTGAAACTCCAACACCGCCATCTGCCGATCGAGATCCCGCAGCCGCTTCGTCAGATCGCCTGCTTCCAACTCCACGGTCCGGTAATCCTCAGAAACCCTGAAACGCATCCAGGTCTCCCCGCAGGCGTGGGATCTCTTTCTCCAGGTGGGCCAGCCGCAAGCGCGGGTTTGCCCCGGCCCGGAACATGTCGTTCAAAACGCCATCTTGCTTCCAGTTCTTGGCTGCCCGCGCACCATCGTCCAACTGCTTCTTCAGTTGATGCTTGCTTACCGCCAGTTGCGTGTCGAGCCCCAACAAGTACAGGCTGCGCACCAGCGCTTCGTACTATGATTCCTTATACATCCGAAGCGGATCCAGGCAGTCTTCCACTTTGTGCCGGCCAAACCTCTTGATCAACGATCGAAAGCTGAGCCCCGGCACATCCTCATCCAACGCAAACGCCCCACAATCGTTGAGCCATGCAAGATACTTGGCCGGTGGCAGCTTCCGGTCGTCAAGCGTCAGGTGCTTCCCATCGCCCGATCGTTCCACCACGTGAGTCGTCCCGTTTAGAGAAAAGGTCAACCGGAATCGCCAGTCGGGTACTGCCTTCTTTAGCCGGGCATCCACCGTCGCGCCGAGACAATGATGCACCAAGCCCAGCGCGAGCGTCTTCCCCACACCGTTGCTGCTTCCCTCGTCATCCTTGGCCGGCGAACCAAGCCGCGTTTCGGACCATCACTTGCGAATCCCCCGAC
>JAZKJV010010545.1:0-54029 GCA_037367405.1 Ottelia alismoides | reverse complement strand
TTTTCTGAGTCATTGGGAGTTTGTAACACTCTGTCGTCCAACGGTACTCGAATACAACCATGTCATCTCACGAATCCAACCGCAGACGCGTCGGAGAGTTGGGTCAACTCCAGTTAATGGAAACCAAATTAAGATCCTCATGTATGTTATCATTTGCTTTGGTACTCTGTAAGAGGCAAATCACACGAAATTGTTATCTAAGTTGGATCAGATTAGGATTACGAATGGGTAACGATTCTGAGACTAATTTCGTTATAAAATACGTACAGCTTAAAGATGTCCAACGCCTAGCAGTTGATTTATACATGGGTCTCATTTTCCTTGCATAAATAACGAGTTAAACACGTGAAATTCTATAAATAGAGGGAATACGTAGTCCATGCACGAGGGATGTGATCCTCTTCCATGCATGCAATGGTCAGACATTCAACATCTCCATGCTGCTGTTGTTTTTTTGTTTCAAGAAACATTCAACATCTTTCTAATCTGTACGTAAAAAATTGCCAACTCTCTTTGAAATCCCAATAATAGCAAAACCCATTACGAAATATTCTTAATTAATTGTGGGAACAATTTCTGAAACGTCGTTATATATTATTCAACTGTTTGAATCAAAGAGGAAGCAATTAGAAAAGAGTGTCAAATCCTTCGCCTGATGAGGTGTAATTAAAAAGTCATTATTTGTTCGCTTCATGTGTATGTGTGTTGTCGTATACATTATTGTTACAAAAACTAGAAGAAAAAACGGGCAGCAAATGCTTCCATTACCACAAAACTAAGGCTGCGGGTCAAAATAATTTCTATATATTCTCATGTATCACGTGGCATAAAGTAGCTAATTACGTACACATGTACGGGTGTACCACGACAACAAAATACGGTAGACCAAAATAAACAAAAACATGTTATTTGGAGCCATGCATATCTCATATCATATATATCATGCACGTATCAACTCCCCCCTACAACTATAAATAGAGAGCATATAGGTTCAAGTCCTACCACAGCAGCAGCAACCAAACTTCATTGATCCATCGATGGCTCTCCCAAAGACTTGCTTACTCTTCCTCTCTCTCCTCTGCTCTCTCCAGTTCCCGCCTTCTCTTGGAAGATATTACGACGATTTGGGAATCACCTTAGGAAATCCATCCGTGCTTCTGACGAGCAAGGCTGGAGAAAGCAAATCCCCTCCACCTCAGACTAAGGTCGTCGATGTGAAGAACTACGGGGCCAAAGGAGACGGGTCGGATGCCACTCAGGTACGGATACATATGTTTGCTTGCTTTCGCAGCAACAAAATGTGTCTGCAAGGACAACAGTAATTAATATCGACTATCTTTTAGGCATTTGCCGATGCTTGGGAGGATGCGTGCTCATCGACTACTCCGTCCATCTTTCTGGTGTCGGGAGTCGGCAGATTCCTTCTTAGGCCTATTACTTTCTCAGGACCATGCAAATCCAGTTTGACAGTGAGGGTGGGTACATGGGTAACATTTTCTCCGATTCACAAGTATTCTTCTTGAGAACTAACTCTATCTTTCATTGTCCTTTAATTTGTTAATTAGATCGAAGGAACATTGTTGGCTTCCACGAAAATCTCGGATTGGGATGGCAAGAATCGCAAGCAGTGGATCGAATTTGAAAGAGTGGATAACCTCCATGTCGAAGGTGGTGGTACCATCAATGGAAATGGCGAAGTATGGTGGAAGAACTCTTGCAAAGTTGACGAATCACAGGTAATTAAGAACTAGTTTCATCGACAAGTTATATTTTTGTGATTGTTTATCTTACTTAACAATACTAACGCTACATTTGTTCGTAAATGCAGCCTTGCATAGATGCCCCAACTGTATGTGCATCTTCCAATCTTTGTGCATTCTCTTTTATCTTTGTTAGAGCATAGATGCGTGATATTAAATTTAGAATCAATATTTCTACTCTGTAGGCAATGACCTTCAGTGCTTGTAACAAGTTACGAGTGGAGCATTTGTTCTTTAAGAACAGTCAAAAAATGCATGTTACCTTCGCACAAAGCAACGGCGTGGAGATTTCCGATCTCACCATTACAGCTCCGGAGACTAGTCCCAACACCGACGGAATCCATGTTACCGGTACCAAGAACATCCAGATTGATCATTGTAATATAGCTACAGGTGTTTACATGCCCACACTTGCGTTGCATATACTTGATAGTTGTATTAAGGAATCTAACCTAGTTCTGAATCGATTATGCCTTCTATTTGACATGAAGGTGATGATTGCATATCGATCGTAAGTGGATCACAGGATGTTACCGTCACCAATATTAATTGCGGACCAGGACATGGTATCAGGTAGAGTCATATATTGATCTCAATCTATGTAGGGCATGTAACAGTAGCTCTTCCTTGTTAGTTATTATTCTCAACTGGTTGCTAATACGTATATATTATACTACCCCAGTATCGGAAGCTTGGGAAAGGGAAACTCGGAAGCATACGTATCCAATGTATTGGTGGACACAGCAACCCTTCATGGTACCACAAATGGAGCTCGCATCAAGACTTGGCAGGTAAATCTTCATGAGTCGCCTATATTACCTGTTCATGTATTCTTCGTGTACATGGTTCATTGGCAATGATACAAACATGCAAAATGAATGTAGGGTGGCCGTGGAAGTGCAAAAAATATCACATTCAGAAACATCGACATGAACAATGTCAAGTACCCTATAATTATTGATCAAAACTATTGTGACTCTCCCAAATCATGCAAAGAACAGGTACGCCGATAATAATGCACGTGTCTATTATTTACAGCGATCATACCTTCACTCTATACATATGAAAATGACATCTCATATGTTGTGTTCTTCAGCCATCAGCGGTTGCCGTAAGCGATATCAAATACAAAAACATCAAAGGAACAAGCGCAACGGATGTCTCTATAAAATTTGATTGTAGCAAAGCCATTCCATGCCAAGGGATAGCAGTCGAGGACATTAACCTCGTTAAAAGTGGGGGTGCATCGACCAAGAGCTTCTGCAACAACGTCAAGCTATCTAAGTCGGGCACAGTTATTCCGACTCCGTGTGCGCAGAGCATAAGAAGCGATTACAAGGACCTTAGCATATCCACCTATTGAATTTGATGCATGGAAATACGTTATGTTCCATATATTTATCTAGATTATATTTTAAGTATTCAGTAGACAAGAAGTGCTAATCAGAAGAAAAGTTAACGTTCATGTACAATGTACAATAGGAATATAAGGAGAAGAAGGTAAATGTATGCATTGTCTATGCAAATTTAATAGGAATATAAGGAGAAGGAGGTAAATGTGTGCATTTTCTATGCAAATTTAAAAGAATGTGTGCAAATGATGCACTATCATTTTTATGCTGATAAGCTATATGTATAAGATGTACTTGTTTGACATGGAATCTATTATGTTAATGATCGTATTATGTTGTATTATTACGAGGTCATGACGATACCATATGTACATTGAATATAAAATTTAAATTGTTTGATATGAAAAGGATCATATTATATAAGTGATCATGTGACACAATTAAGGCCTTATTCATCTTTTACACGACTTCGCATTTTTTAAGCAAAAAAATCCCCCAAGAAGGCATACATACATTTCATTTTTAATTTATATCTATTACCTACAAAAAAGAAGAAAAATAGTAACTACAAAGCCCAAATCTTTGTCAAATCATTAAATTGTTCAATGACATTCTCCACATACAAACACTCATAACTAAATACCACACCATTTCTTGCGAGCCAAATAACCCACGTAATGGTTACAACCTTTATTCTATCAATATCTAACTACACGAACTCGATCCAATAGAGTCTTGAAATCCTTGAGCAGAAGTAGGTCCAAACCAATTATAGTAGCCATTTCATGAACTCTGGATGAGTCTCCGCATGTGATGAATCTTCATTTCATCACCTTTATTCTTTCATTTTGACCTTAAATCCCTGGTTAAATGCATGTAAATAGAATTAAATTATACAAAATAACACTCAAGAATGGACCTATAAATATTGTATAAATACATGTATTTAATTCCAAAATAAAAGAATAAATTGAATCAAAAGAAAAAGATATGAAGTATCAAAGATAGCGAATGACACTAGAACCCGAGGCCAAGTCAATATTGACTTGATCGACTAGGAATAAAGTAGGAGGAGATAGGTCCAGTTCATTGTATAGAAAATACTCAAAATCCTAATTCAATACATCTATAAATAACCATTTTTTACACTTATTTTTTTTTGCATTCTACACACCATAAATAATAAAATTCTCAGCATGAAACTTGTACATAATAATACATAGAAAAATACAAAACTAATTGCACATAAAATTAAGGCACAATGTGACTAGTATACACAGATGAAAAGCCATAAACTGAACTTCAATGATCAATATCTGCTCCATATAAATTTAAAATTCATCAAACTCACACTTATTGTTCATAAAATTAAATTATCTATCTAATGAAGGTAGTTTCATTAAAAAATGGAGTTGAGATGCATAAGTCAGCATTCTGATCCCCATTGTATTGCGTACTTGCATATAAAATTCAAAGGGATTTTTACCCGGCAGACCCTATAATCTTTGCCAACGACCTCTACGACCTTTGAAACATCGATATTCCTCCCTCGACCCCGTAAACTTGCTCTGTCTTACCCCACAGACCATGCCGTTAATTTTAACTTTATTTGAGTCAATTGCTTGGTATGTCTTGAGTTAATCTAACCAATAGAAATCCAACGGTGGATATTCCACCCCCATGCTGCGCCCCCCGCCCAGGCCTCCTACCCTCTGCCTCCCTGCCCCATGCTTTTCTTCTTCCCCAAAACTATGACCCAACGCCAGGCTGAGGTTCTCTCGTTGGAGGTGACGATTCGCTTAAAGACGTCGCATCTTATGATATTCCTTGAGATGGTTCAGATCTGATGGCCTCTAGTGGTGTTGTTGCTTGTGATTTGTAATCCCTCCAGGTTGAGGCTCAATCTCCAGATATAGGTAATTGCTCGGAATGTTCAAGTTGCTTCTCGATGGCTCGGTCTGGGCAGGGAGGCGGAGGGGAGGAGGCCTGGGTGGGGTGGAGGCAGAGGGGATGAGGAGCAGAGGGGGCGAGGGGTGCAGGGGGTGAGGGCGAGGGGCGGAGGGCAGGGAGGACCAGGGGCGGAGGTAGGGGGCAGAGGGCGGAAGGGCAGAGGGTGGGAGGCAGACGACAGAGAGGGCGAGAGGGTGGGAAACAGAGATGAGGGGGAGGGAGAGGGGGAATGGCATTGAATGTAAATTTGATAAAGAAAATGGGTATAATGTAAAAGAACATAACGGAATCCGGATATTTTTAACGAGTAAATAGATGGGGATAACCACAAGGTCTATAGGGTAAGGGTTAGCAAGTTTACGAGGTTGAGGGAGGAATATCGATGTTTCAAAGGTCATAGAGGTTATTGGCAAAGATTATAGGGTCTGTCGGGTAAAATTCCAAATTCAAATTATTTATTCTTGAGATTTTTACCACACAAACCATATAAACTTTGTAAATTACCTTCTCAACTTTTAAAACAACCTAATTCCCCACTCGACACCGTAAACTTTCTAACTCCTACCCCATGAATCATGCGGTTAATCTATTCGAAGCTCATGGGGGTGCTTGGGGTAATTTACAGGGTCGTTGGGGTAATTACATTGTGCAAAAGGTCATAGAGGAAATTTAACAAGTTTATAAGGTTCGTGGGGATAAAAATCCCTTTATTCTTTATATTTAGTCTTTTCTTTTATTTTTAAACATGTGTCTATATTATACAAAATATAAATAAAATAAGAAACATAAATAAAATCATTAAAAATATCTTAAATAAATAATAAAATATCTAAATGTAGATAAAATACATATATGTAATAAATACATACATTTATTTAAGTTTACATACAAAAACATAAAAATGAAATTAAAATGTTTAATTATGTATTTAAATATATTATAAATATATAAAATATGTACATATAATAATAAAATCTAAAATACAAAATAAAAATAAAACACATAAAATACATGTATTTATACCTATATATACTTGTAAAAATTAGCACCTATTAAATTATGTTGTAAAAATAAATAAAAACACCCGTAAAATAGTATATAAAATAAGAAACATTTTTTTATGTTCTGAATTTCAATTAATAAATTCATTTATTATTTTTTATTGATTTTATAAGGGATGTATTCCCTGCATTTTTCGGGCTGGTCCACATGGAACAACCACAAGTCTTGGACTATTGACCGCCCGATTAACCATCCTTCTCCCCCGCAGTCTTTGTCAGAGCTCACGGGTAGCCCTCTTCTCCCATTTTTCACTCTTCTTCCATGCCTCCTCAGCCCTTGAGTTGTTCACCAAAACCCTTCACCATGCATCCCTCCATCTCGCCAACACTCTGAAACCCTTGTACATACATGACATCTCCCCCGATCATGTAATCTTCCCAATTACCTTATCATGTTTATAAAGAAACCTCGAGGTTCCCTTTTATTTTTGTGATCCTTCTTCTACCTTTGTAACCCCAATAGGAACCTTGGTAGAGCCCTCGGTGACAACATGTGATGCTCCTTTCCTTATATACGCAGATAAAGTGGTTGAGGAGGCAATCCAGTTCTCACTAGAGCTGCTCCGGTGAAGCCTTCTTTTGCTCTCTACTCTGTAGGTATGAGTCGTGTTTCCTTAGGTTTTTATTAAGCATTTTCCTACAGGATGTTAGTTTATGTCCTATTTTATGCTATTAATCAATAGGTTAGTGTAATTTTCAAGATCTTTGTTTGTTAGAGCTCTGAGTTCCAGCCCTAATTCATTGTGAATCTGGTTGTTTCCACTCTGCCCCTTTCGCCCTCATTTCCATCCTCAATATCTTCTTCATCAGACCCCTCATCAAACCTTCTTGATTCTGCGTGAATCAGGATCGTCAAGCTCCTTCCTCTACCCCATCACCAGAGGTCCATGGACCATGCCCCCATCTATTCCCTTATTGTTTAGCTTCAAACCAGTGTTGAGAGCATAGCTCCTGAGCTTGTAAATCATTTTTGTGCAGAAGCCAACACCTAGAGATGCACGCTTGGAGTTGAAATCAAAGGAGGAATACCTCCTCGGGTCGTTGAGCTTGAAGGACCCCTAGGTCCCCATCAATAGGACCTGAATACTTTTAAAGACTTCCGACAAGTTTGGCAATGTTCTATGAAGGTGTAGGGGTTGTTAGAACGAAAGAAGGAGGTTTGAGTGAGAAGAAAGCACGGATCGAAGCACTTCCAAGGCCTTGTTTTTCATGTTCTTGGTTATTGCCTAGCTGTCGTTAGATTGAAGTTGCGACCTAGATTAATCTGGGCCCCCTCCAATCTCGAGGTGAAGCATTGCCCTCCAACACCCTCATATCATTCAAGTGAGTCTTCGTGGCACCTCCGCTATTGTCCATCGGTTCCCTTTAGTAGGGAAATTTACTAAGTAGCCCCACCGCCTTTTTTGTAATTGCCATTTAGTTTTGTAAATATAAATAATAGTGTAATATTTTAGGTAACATCTAGGTCCCTTGCTAGGTCACCTCAAATGGCCCTTCACATGAGGTGCTTGGGCTAGTTGCAACCTACCCCTCTTGGCCTAGGTACTTCTGTGTAGTCCTAAAAGTTGTATATATAGTGTTAAATTTTAAGACATTTTGCATGTAAGGACCACCTAGTTTGTTTAATTGAATTTATACCACTACAGGTGCATATTAAATGCGAATTTAAATGGTTAAATTGCTTGGATACCCTTAGATTCCTTTAAATTGTTATTAAATGCATTTAAGGTTCTTTTAAATAGCAAATAGGTCCTTACCAGTTCTAAATTTTTATTTCATGTATACTTATTAATAAAAATAGTATTTTATACCTAAAAATAATAGGAAATTTATTTAATGTGCTTCCTATATATATTTATCCTGTATATTTTTTCCAGGCATTTTATGTTATTTTCCTATTTAATAAAAATAAGAAACAAACTTTTTATTCTTTATCTAATTATTAAAATACTAAATAATATAAACTGTATTTAAAAATTCCAAAAAATTAGAGTACCTATATTATTATATATTCTACCTCCAAACCAAAATTAACAAAAAAATTAAAATAGAAAACCTTGAAATCACAAAACCCAAAAAACTATAAAAATCAGTAAAAAAAATCATCCCAGAATATTATTTTCTATCTTATATTTTCTTTATTATATATAATATATATTAAAAAGAGTTTTGGGAATTTTAAACTTATTATCTATTTTTAAAATATATAACAATTCAGATACTATTTTATTCATTGTTTGGTACATTTTAATACTTTTAAAATATAAAAAATAGCAAAATTTATATAAAAATTGCCAAAATATAGAAAAAAATATTTAAAATACAAAAACATTTTATTTTATATATTTTGAGTATATTAGGTATATTTAAAAATATAAAATCCTATATATCTTATATAGACTTTATATTATTTCTATAGTATATCTTATTACTATTATTATATATAAATATATATTATATATTAAAAATCAAAAAAGAAAACTAAAAAGTTTGTAAAATTAAAAAGGAAATAAAAAAGTAAAATTTAAAATTTATAAATATAAAATAATTAAAAATATAAAAAAATAAATACGGAGACTAAGTGGAGCAGAGTATCCTTAGATTTTATTTTATTTTTGTGAGAGGGAAAGAGAGATGCTTTATATAATTTGTAATAATACATGTGGACACTTTGACATAGAGACTTTTAGTAGGACAATTTTACAAGGTGTTTGTTCACCTGGGGGCCTGCTCGGTTTTATCGTTATTTTTTTCAACTTCTACTTTTATTCTCCCTATTTTCCCACTTCTTTTCTTTTATTTCTTACGATTTCAATTTTCTGCCTAATTTTTTGTGTGAATAAGCCAATAGTCTTTAGGATTGCTTGATCAATTAATTTAGGTCCAAACCCCTAATTATCTCATGCACCTATAGTCTATGATACGTTTGGACCTAGATCAAATTAATATGTGCGTCATGTAAATAGAAATTCTTCCTTAGAGTGATTTCATCATCTTGCATTTTCATATAGTGTAATTTTAAATTCTTGTCTTTCACCCAGCATGGAGAGATCTAGGAAGCATTGTAAGTCTTTTATCTGAGCATTCGTCCTTCTAACACAATAGTGAGTTTTCCATCATAGTGTTAACTTGCATTGCTTTTCTAACTTCTCCCCCAGTTTTGATTAATCTAGGACTTAAAGAAAATCCAAACAAATCATTAGGCTATTTTCTAGAAAACACTCAATAAAAGTGAAAATAAAAAAATTAAAACAAGGTGACTAATAATAATACTTTGATCCTAAATAAAGTGTGTAACGAACTTCTTTGTTTGGGTTCATAAAGCCTGCATTGTTTTCACAAAGTGAGACATGATCCTAAGGATTAGAGTCAAAAACACAGTTTCTGGATGCCTTGATTATCACTTAGGCTCGATGAAGTACCAACGCTTCTATCGTACCTGGATGAGTAGGGCTTATTCTTCTGGCAGAGTTAGTATAAAGTATTGATCTTAGGCCATCCCTTCATAGGGGTGTCTGTCTCATCGTCCCGCATTCGAGTAGGGCCTTGTCTATTTGTAGACTTTGTCCGAAGTACTTGATTCGCCACTATCGGTTTCCTAACTCTTATTCTTTGGCTTAGTAGCCAACCTAGGACTGATATCAAGGACTTCAAATAGTGCAGACTACAGGTTCAAAGGAAGTGGGAAGTATGAGATACTTTTCTGGCATTACTCACTTTCCTATAGGTCTATAAGGACAAGTTATAAGATTTCTTGGATAATAACTAAAACTGAAAAGATAAAAATAGCCTAACTCTTACGGAGTCACAAGCGTGAGTTGGTGAATCCATTGCTTGGTATTGGTTTGAATTTAGTTTTAGTTCAAAGATCAGTCCTGTGCACTTACACCATTTTTCTTTACTTCTATTTTTAGTTCTTTTTACTTTTCTCACTTTAAGCCTTCTTCTTGCTTTTTTTTCATTTCATCCTCTTGTTATCTCAGAGTTCCATACTCCTCATCTATTCCCTCTTGTTTCCCAAGATGTCGACTCATTGATGGTTTCATCGAAACTTTGATGACACTTACATCAATTCCATGAATCTGACATCTCCAATAATTCAAGGTGATTCCAGAGAGCCTAGTTCGGATATTGTGAACCACTCTCCAGACTCCTTGTCTTCTTATTTTCCAATAAATCGGGATCACTCTTGTACCAACATTCGCCCCTTGTGGATGGAGATCGATTACTCTTAATATCATGTACTCCATTCACATTTGTCGGGGATTGACCCTAATTCTAGACTCATCTTTCCATCTAGTGCTCAAGATTTCCAATATAATCAGGATGATTTTCATTGTGTGAATCAAGATTCGAACCTGGACCCCGATCTCGACTACATTTCCTCTAGGTCTAATTCAAAGATGACTCCTCAAGGAATGTGGAAGAGGCCACAATATCCAAATTAGGGCCCTCGACTAGATCAGAATGCCATGAATGCTCAGTTCCTCGCATCCATACAGTTTATTCAGCAACATCTAACAGATCAGGGTCTCATCCAGGTCGCCTTTACTGACATGCTAAATGAGTTGAGGGGAGATAGAAAGAATCGAGGAGGAGGAGGAGGTGAATAATAGGGAGATGGACCTCATTAAAGAGCGCGAGAACGAGGATGCCAAAGTCCGATCTTGGAGGGTCGACTGTGTCCGATAGGCCGGATCTAGAAATCGTTGTATCAACTGCTCTCTCGACGAGTAGATACCCAACTCAAGTGCAATTCAACAATTAACCCACAACAATAATTAAGCAATAAATATAGGTGAGATAAAATTTATTATACTCTATAAAGAATGTGTATAGTACGCAAGTAGAAGGGATTGAACCACAAAGGAATACATGAGTTAGAGCAACAAAAATGAACAGACAACTTAGAATTTTTAGGGTATCTTTATTTTTAAATGTTTTTATGGGCTTTTATTTTTGAAATATATATGTTTTACTTATGCAATTTTTTATTTTGATTTTTATAATAAATGATATAATAACATGTAATATATATAATATAAAGAAAAAGAAACGAGAGATGTTTTGGATTTTTCAGAAATAGCAAATAAATTGAAAATTTTTAAAATAACTTCTTTTAGGTTTAATTAATTTTTCTCCTTTTTGGTGATTTTTGGATAAATTTTAAGAATTTTATGGATTTTTCAATAAGGAAATATACAAAATAAGAAAAATAGTAAATCAAGGAACTTGAAAAGGGCTTAATAAACATTTATAAAATTAGATGAGCCAAAATTCAATTTTTCTAAATATTAGATAATCGAAAGAAAATTCGGAAACTTAGAAATTGTTTTTTGATTTTTTTATGAATTTTTAGATTTATTAAAAGTTCTCTATTTTTTTCAATTGTTAGTAGTTTTCAATAATATTTTGCAAAAATATCGTGTTAGAAAACTAAATATGCCTAAATACATTTATATGATTTTTTTGGAAATTTTCAAAACATTTTATATTTTTTTATGGATTTTTCAATACCAAACCTGACAAAATAGAATGTTTTTGCCATTTTATTAATAGGAAAATGATTTTAGTTGCCTTAAGAAAAACATATGTGATGTAGTATGGTTCTAGGCATTTAATATAATGTACCTATAATTTTTAGATGCAAAATGTATTTTTAATAATTAAAATACTTAAACAAAATTAAGTATACAATACAAGGACCCATATGTAATCTCCTCAAAGTTTCAGCGCATTTATTAACACTTTACGCAAGTCTAGGGGCTTACGAGAACTTTTCTATATTTATAAACATTATCTGTATTGGTAGGGGTATAAGAGTAATATTCCAAAACAACAGAGCCCAATAAGCAAATTAACCAGAAAATATTACACTAATATTTGATGTTTTTAGAGTAAATAAAAATATACAAGCCCACAAGGGGATAGGTGCAAAATACTTAGGCGCCTCACGTATAGAGACATGTGAGGTAACCTGTATTGAACCTAAATGTAAATCAGGAAAGCTTAGGGGTCTTTGTGTAAATATTACAAAAATGTTACAACTTCAAATGAAAGTTTCTGGACTTAAATAAAAATACAAAAGGCGGAGGAAAATTTATGCAAAATAATCCTCCGCGCACTGATGGAAGGTGACGACGCTTCCACGTGGCTCGCTTAAATAGTGGACGATTGAGATGGTGCCCTACCTATTCACAGATCAAAGTACAAGATTATATCATTGTTCTCATAAGAAAGCTGAAGGTGGCCTTGATCCAACAACTCTGATTAGAACGGGAGCCTCAAGGAGATCGGATGGCTCTTACTTCGCCGGAAGAACAGAGAAGAAGGTCAGGCTTGGCCTCCTTCCATCGGGGGCATCTCTGTCATCCGACTACTTGGGAGGCTCCTAGTGGGCTCAAAAGGAAGCTGAAGCTCCTCTGCACCTGTTGACATGCTCAAAGATGACCAAGACCTATCGATGTGGTCTTGGAAATGCTCAGAAGTTGGAGCACATGGATTGCCTTCGATTGGACAAAAATCAAGAACGGGTCTTCAAGCTTCAGGACCTATACAGTTAGCTTGCAGACAAAACGAGGAAGGGACCTGGGTTGATTTGGAGTAAAATGGGGGAAGAGATGCATCATGGTGGAGCTGCTTCGACAATCGATGGAGGAGGAGTGTTTACTCCCAGATCTGAGTGAGATCCGGGGTGGAAATGAGTCTGTGCGAAAGAAGATGAGAAGTTTAAGGTGTGGAGGCGATCGGGTGGGTCAGAGAATGGTTGGTTCATGGTGAACAGAGACCGGATCCTAGAGCTCTGGTGAACTACGATTTTTTAGATTTGAGGGTTTGAATGAAAAAATCAAAGGAAATAAAGAAAGAAGCAGCTCACATGCCTGATGTGGCCAAGAGAAGAGATCGCAAGGAGGAGCTCCAACAAAGGGTTGAATCGCCTCAAGCTACCTTCCTCCTTGATGTGAATCGATGGGGATCACTCTCTGTCACAAAGGAAAACACCAAGCTTGGATCCAAGGGGCTAGAATTCGATCAAGAGGGATTGAAATTCAAAATAGGAGGAGACGATTATATATACAACCTGCCCGAGAAGCTCCCTTCGCATAGTGTTTTTATAGCATCAAGGGTTAACTAGCATCATCTCTTGATCCACGTGAAAGATCACAGTTAGGTGAAGGTTTTGCAAGAACAAATCGAAGAAAGGAGTCTGGATCGATCAGGGAAAAGATACAAAAATCGTGAAAAAACTACAAACAGACTGGTCCAAAGGGGGAGTGGGGAGTTGACCGAGGTCAACCAGGGCCGCTCCCTGATTGGTCCACATCATCTGCAAAGAGACAAATCAAAAATGAAAAGGAAAATAAAGTAAAAATAAAATAATAAATGATTTTATTATTATGTTCTCAAAACATGAAATTGTTTCTTATTTATATACTGTTTTTAGGCTATTTATATTTATTTTTATAGGTATATTTATAAGATGTTAATTTTTACAAGTATAATTATAAGTATAAATACCCATACATGATGTATTTTATTCCATTTTGTATTTTAACATTATTATTTTATAAACATAGATTATATTTTTATAAAATATTTAAATAAGTATTTACATAATTTTATTTTATTTTTGTTAGTAAGTATACCTTTATTAATATGGGTATGTATAATATTGGTATGGTATACCTATGTATTTTGTAATATTATTTATTTTAATGAATTTTTAATTCTTTTACTTTATGCTTATTAATTAAATGTATTTCATTTTATATTTAGAACTAGATAAAAACATAAGAAAGTTAAAAATACAAAGAATGAATAAATTGAATATAATATACATGTATATAGTACAATAGGGACTCAAAATCCAACTTTTGTATCTTAACTCCAATATTAATGAAATACCTTCATTCGATAGATAATTTAATTTACTGTACAATAAAGGTGAATTTAGTCAATTTTGAGTTCATATGGAGAATATATCGATCTGTAAAATTTTGACTGTAGCTTTTTCAATTGTCTCCTAGCCACATCGTACCTTATTTTTATGTACAATTAATTTTATCTTTTTCTATGTATGTCTACATACATATTTGGTGTTGAAAATAATTTTATTTGAAGTGTATATGAGTGTGTATAAATTAGTGTAAGTTTCAGTTATATATACAGTATACATGTCACTTAGGGTTTCTAGGTGACAGTGTTATTTGTCTGTATTTGTTTGCCCTTATCTTCACCTTCTTTATTCCTTGTCGACCAAGTCAATATTGACTTAGTCTTGGGGTTCAGGGTCAATCAGTATTTGCAGTACTTTCTTTATTTTTCTTTTCTTTTAATTATTCATTTATTTTGTATTTAAATGCATGTATTTAAGCACTATTTATAGATATAGGTCATAGTGTTAATTTATACAAGTTAGTTATTTTTACATGCATTTAACTAGGGATTTAAAGACGGAATAAAGGAATAAAGGTGAATGAATGGGTATTCGTCACCCCTATACATAGCTTTGCTAGTCCCTATTAAATACTTATTAGGAGAATAAGTTATGCAAACAAAATAAGGAAAAGAAAAAAGAAGGTAGAATGATGAAGATTTTTAAACTTGTCTTCACAAAATCTATGTTTGGAGCTCAGTTAAGATCTTTGGATTAATGATGCATTCTGAGCTATATTAAGGTCAGGACTTGTGACTCAACAGTCTTTAGGTTCTATGCTCCTTTATCTAATTCAATTCATAGCCTGGTCAGAACCATCTTTTCAGATGTATACACTTGTAATCTTGAAATGACAAATACCATGTATGTGAATCATGTTATCTCTTCCAAGATAAGTAGCTAAACTATCCAGTTGTCTCCTCCTCTGGTAACTTGTCCTCGAGGAGATGAATATTTCCTTCAAAGTTTAGGTACTGCTAGTGCACAACAAAGTAGGGAGAAGCTAGAAGAAAGAGAAAAGAACTGGAAACTGGCCAGTGTAGTCAAATTTCCTTGTGAATCTCGACCAGTGTAACCAAGTCATACCAAGAGGTAGGCATTTTCTGAAGCTCAATTTTTTGGGGGATTTTTGTTATAGGCTTCCTTTGGATATTTCTTTGTTTTTGGCATTGCACTGTATTATTGTTTTGCCCTGACGGATATAGAATCTTTTGTTCCACTCATGTTTTGGGGTCATGAAAAATTTATGCTAGCAGACAATTCCTCATCCGAAGCTTTATTTCAATCTAATCTCCAGTCGTTAGATGTCCATATTACCAGAGAAACAGAAGGTTGAAGTACCAGTTTCGGCAATCTCCAAGAATGGTTCTTGAGCAACCATTGACGAAGCTGCCTAGTATCGTCCAGACTTAGACTCCCATATTTTTCAACAAGACATCTTGGTTGATCTAAGTTCTGATTGTGAGGTTTCAAGTCAAACCATTATCTCAAGAGTCGTACATATGGCGTGAAGGGTTCTAGTTAGTTACATTGAATTGACTCATGAACTCAGTCTCATAGAAGATATAGAATTAAGTCATAATGGCCTAAAGCATCTCAATTCAAGTCCTTAACAGGTTTCTTTGAAATTAGGTGTATTAAGGTCTATACCAAGCTCCAATTTTCAGACTTCATTTAGACTTGTTCAATTATCAAAATCATTTTGAAAATTGCTCATGCAATGCAAGGAAATATTTTTGTGAAAATATTTTCTGGATTTTGAACTTTTTATGGGATTTTTGAAAAAGTTTTGCAAAATTTTGTGAGGTTTATTTTAACCTTTTGCAAATTTTTAGGTCTTTTAAGATTTTTCAATTTTTATGGGATTTTTGGAAAAGGTAAAAAGGTAGAAGAGTTAATGTGTTAGTGGTATGGGTGTTATTATTTGCAAATGATTTCTTATATACCCTTACCCTGTGTTATATAAATATTATCGCAAATACGAAAGTACGAGTTATGGCTAAATTTTATGCAATGTATACATGCCCCCTACACTTAGCTTGAACTATGTCCTCATAGTGATCAAGGAGAAAAAAGGAAGACATGACTCGTAAAGAGTATAGTAGAAGTCTATACTATAATGACTCAATGAAAGAATGGGAAGTCGGGCGTCCCCTTATACTTTGGATTAACTAATCCTAAGTATAACATATTGTACGTAAAGTGGAGATGATTAAGGGTTAGAATAGAATATACAAAATCATCATCTCGACCATTCTCCCCCTATTATGAGGGTTAAATATCCTTAAGAGATAGAATATAAACAAGTTGGAAGATATGTGAGGGATCAAAGAATGAACACATGGGTCAGTCACCCCCTATACTTAGGATGAAGCATGTCCTAAGTATAGCAATGATGAAAGGGATGGTGGATTACAGAAGATTAAAAAAAGAGAAAAAAGAATGAAAAGAAGAATATAAGAAAAGAAGAAAAAAAGAAATGATATTTTTGGTAATTTCTAATTGTCCGGTCCATCTGCATCTAGAGGCTCTTCCTAATAGATAACCTGAACTGAATCTACAATGGAAAGAAAAGTGCCATGCTCAATATATGGTTTTAACAGATGTCTGTTGATTACAAAAGGTAATGTGTCTGATGACAATCCTAATATCACAATGCTACAATTATCATGCACATTTTTGAGGATGCATGGTCCAGACCATTTTATGTTTGCCTGAAAATAACTTCAACTTTACATCAAACAACCACACCTTCTGATTTGGCTCAAAGGTCTTTCTTCGAATATGCTTGACATGACATCTCTCGACATTATCTTTGTACCTTAGGTTGTTGTCAGACACAGAGTCTTTGAATTCCAACAAGCAATTTAGGTCCAACTTTCGGTTCTTCCCAGCTTTCTCTCTATCCAAATTGCATACACTGACTACCCACAAAGGACTTATGAATTAAATCTGCAGGAAAATGGCAGTGATTGCCATACACAAGGTAATAGGGAGACATGCCAAGAGGAGACTTGTACGCTATCTGGTTGGCCCAAAGAACTGAGTTAAGAAATTGTGACCAGTTCTTGCGATCAGGATGTACAAGTTTTTGCAAGATAGTTCTAATTTCCCTGTTTGAATACTCATCCAAGCCATTAGTCTGTGGGTGGTATGAAGATGCGACACGATGTTCTTTGTCGCACTCCTTAGTCAGCTTCTTGACCTCTTTGTTTATGAAATATCTACCCCCATCTGATATCAATATTTTTGGAATCCTGAACCGTGCAATTATGTTATCTTTGATAATAAACTGTATGGCTATCTGCAGCTTGAGTAGGGATAGCTTCTACCCATTGACTAACATAATCAACAACCAACAGATGTACTCATAGCCCTGACTATTTATAAATCAATCCAATCAATCCCCCATGCATAAAAGACATCTGAAATCTGAATATACTTGAGTGGCATGATGTCTCGAGAACTAATGGTGTTGCCCATCTTCTAGGAGTCAGTGCATCCTTTTACATACTCAGTATCATCTTTGAAAAGAGTCAGCCACTAAAGACCACTTTGAGGAACTTTGGTTGTTGTTGTTAGCTTTCCATAATGGTGTCCACCCGATTCTACTTGTGACAATGATTTAGGACACTCATGTTCTCCTCCTTGGGAATGCTTCTCCTCTAGATATAATTTTCACCTTCATGAAATTAATATTGATCCTTCCTCTACTAAAAATATACATGAGGCATGAATTTGTCAACTTTCAGCTTTGGCCAATCTTGCAGGACTTCCTTGGAGACAAGGTAGTTGACCATATTGGTGTACGAGTAGACGTGAGTGACAATATTTTTTCATCTGGGAATTCTTCTATAATTGGGACCAATTCTTACGCAGTCTCAATTTCTGTTATTCTGGAAAGGTGATCTACCACCACAGTTTTTACTTCAGGGTTGTCTATCATCTCAAGGTCAAATTCTTGGAGTAGAAGGATCTATCAAAGTAAACGTGACTTTGCATCCCTTCTCTTTCTTTTGTAGGTACCAGCTGGTAGAATGGTCTGTGTATACAATCACCTTGGAGCTGAGAAGTTGTGACCTGAATTTTTCAAGTGCAAATACTACGACTAGAAGTTCTTTTTTTGTCATAGTATAATTCCTCTGGGCTTCATCCAGAGTTCTGCTAACGTAGTGAATAGAGAATGGTCATCCATCCTGATGTTGTCCCAACATAGCCCCAATGGCATAATATGAAGCATCTATCTTGATCTCAAATGTAAGAGACCAATCCCGTGCTTGTAGGACAGGATCCTGGGTGATTATCTCTTTGAGATGATGAAAGGCATGGAGCACTATATCATCTGCAATGAGTTATTGGTCCTTCAATCTTTAGTAAAATACTTGATAAACCTTCAGTAAAAATCGACGTACTCCAGAAATGATCGAACTTGTTTCATTGAAGTAGGTAGCTCAAGCTTAGAGATAACTTCCACCTTGGCCAAGACGACATCCATGCCTCTCTTGGAGACTACGTTACCCAACACGATTTCTTCAGTCATCATAAAGTGACTCTTCTCCCATGACAGTACCAGATTGACTTCATAATGTCTCTGAAGTACTTGGATAAAATAGTTTAGATATTGATCGAAGTTATCACCGTACACCAAAAAGTCATCCGTGAAGACCTTGAGGAAACTGCCCATCATTTCAAAAAACAGCCAGCTACATCTCTAAAATGTAGCGAGCGTGTTACACAGTCCAAACATCATGCATCCGAATGCATACATCCCGAATGGACATGTGAAGGTGGTCTTTTCTTGATCCTCAGAAGATATAGCAACTCGATTATAGCCAGATACTTGCCTAAGAAACATAAATATTCCTTTGCCGCCAGTCTTTCAACAATATGATCAATGAAAGGCAAAGGGAAGTGATCTTTCTTAGTCATTAGATTCAAGCATTTGTAATCCACACAGACAAGCCAAGAATAGGTACACTGGTCAGAATCTTCTCTCCTTTGCCATTCATTACTATAGTAATCCTTGATTTCTTAGGAACTACATGTAATGGACTTACCCATTTGGAATCCGAGATGGGATATAAGTAGCATGCATCGCACCATGTCATGATTTCTTTCATCACGACCTCCTGGTGGTTTGGATTCATACTACATTAAAACTCGTAGGAAGGTCTGTAGTCATCTTTCAGATATATGTGTTGCGAGCATGATGAAGAGTTTATCATGTGGAGATCCAAAATCATACAACCTACAGCCTTGCAGTTTCTCTCTAGTACCTTGAGCAAGCAAGATTCTTGAATCGCGGTCAGCTTAGAATTAATGATGACTAGGAACATGTTTTCCTCACCCTCAAGGAATGTGTACTTCATGATGAAGGTAAAGGTTTCAACTCTGAGAGGGTCAAATTCCACTCGGTGGCGACTTCAACAATTGTGACTGGTGTAAGCTCTCCCTGTAATATGATGCCCACCCAGAGTATTTTTGGCTCTAAGAACAAGATCTCTAAAAGATCTTCAAGGAATTCACCTTTCTCCGGTAGGGATGGATCGTTCTCAATCTGTTCAGAGTGCATATCAACATGGACCTCATCTTCAAGGACAAATGAGAATTCGAATGTACTTTCCATGGATTCCTCCTTAGAGAGGATTCCATGTGTTTTAATGCCATCCAAAAATAAAGCAGTATCTCTGCTCTCAGAAACAAAATCACAGTCTTTTGTTCTTTCCGCGTCTGCTAACACTCATTCGATACTAATTATATTAGTTTGGGCACTTAGATCATCTCAATGAGTACTTGATTAACCACCTGAAACCCTAGGGACTATCTTGTGGTCCACACAAGGTAGGACCACTAAGTTGTTATGCTAAAAACCCAAGAAGCTCAAGTGATTAAGAAACAATCAACACATACTATATAAAAAATCAATATGTATAGTGGATCAAAATTTATTATAACCCAAAAATAAATAAGTATAGTGGACAAGTAGTCTAAGTGTCGAACATAGGGAGACAAACCAATGTAGTAGGTATATTAATTATAAATAAATAACAAATAATTAATATATGTGTATTTGTATAATATTCACTCATTTAATCTAATAGTTAATGCTTTTGTGGGTTTTTTATTTTTAATTTACATATAAATAATATATATCTATTTTTAATTTTATAATATATTTTTTATTTTCTTTTAGAATTTCTTGATTTTTATTTTATTTTTGATTTTAATTTACAATATAGATAAATATATAACTATATCTTTGTAATATGTATAATATAAGGAATATGTAACATAAAATACAATAATTTGATAAAAATCAGAATAAGACCAAAAACTACAGTCCCTTTTATTTTTAAAGGGAATTAAAATATTATAAGGTATTTAGAAGAAGTAATAAAAAGATTAAATGTATATAATTATATAAATGTATATTATACAATATATGGTATTAAAACTAGAAATACAACTATATGTTAACAAAAATTGCATAATAAAATATATTTTTTAAATATTTTTCTAGTGTTTTTATGATTTTTCAAGAATTGTTGCTAAATTTTAGGCATTTTTGAAGTCAGAAATAGTCAAAAACTGTGACTAGATAAATTGACAGAATTGTTTTGAGATTTAAAAACAGTAAATTGATTCAAAAATTCTCAGAACTAAATTTAGTACTATGTATAAAGAAAAATATAAAGCAGTAACTGAAATTTTTGGAGTTTTTTTAGATTTTTTGTAATTTTTATAAGGATTTGGAGCTTTTAATTTTTAGTGATTTCCTTTTTCTATTTTTAGGTATTTTTTGGACTAGAGGGATAAAATACAATAATGCTACTAATTATTTTGGAATTTTTCACGATGATTTTATAATTATTTTGTATCTTTGAAGCAAATAGGAAATAAACGTGCATTTTTATTTTTAATAAATAGTAAAAATGCACAAAATATGAAATAAAAATTATAGCGTGGAAAAGCAATGCATCAGTACACAATCCTATTTTTCTACAATTTTGGAGCTTGGAATATATTTTTAGAAAATGAAAAATGTACATAAAAAATTAATTGAACTAACATGTGTATTTTTGTAAATAAAATAATCTACAGGGGGTGTGTGCAAAAACGTCTAAAGTTTTGAACTAAATACAAAATTTATAATACTTAATCATAAATATACAAAGCCAGAGGGGCTTAAGTGCAAATGTTCCACTTGGGTGCCACGTGAGTCAACGTAGTATAGGACCCAGATGCAATATACACAAAGTACGGGGAAGCTTATGCAAATTTTACATAAAATTTTTAACTAAAATAAATATTTACATGACTAAAAAATAAATATAAAAAGCATGAGGGGCTACTTAGAAATTTACCCCTTAAATCACACGCTAACGGAGGGCGGAGGCTCTTCCACATGGTGATCTGGACGGTTGCAATGGACAACAATTCACCCTTGGATTCAATGGCCCAGATTAGATCTGGGTCAAGGCTCTGATTTGATGTTTCTTGAGGGTTCACAAAGAACGCTCAAGATCAAAGCTCGTCAAGCTTTGATCTCCTATTTCTCCTCTGTCTGATCCTCTCTCTACGATCTAATCGTCTCCCGAGCTTTACGTTGCGACAGGTACCTCCACGAGATCCGGAGATCGTTGGGAAAGCTCTGGAGGTCGGCTAACCTGGAACTCCTATTTAGACCTCAAGGTGGTGTTCTAGGTGTTCTTTGTTGTTGCAGACATGCACCAAAAGCATGAGGGAGTCGAGGGCTATCCCCTCGAAATGCTACTGAAGTTGCAACAGCACATGGGTGACGAAGCGAGAGGACTCCGACGAAGGCGATGAAGGAGGAGTACGACGAGAAGATTCAGTGGATGAATCATAGTGGAAACATGGGGTTAATAAGGAGAAGCGAGAGGTGAAGATAATGAAGGCTATTGGTGGTCGGAATAGTTGGTGAGGATGAAAGATTTAGGGCCAGAGTTGTTGCTCTAGTGATTTTAATTTTTTAAAATTAAAATAAGAGCGAGATTTAAAGACGTAATTAAACCTACGATTAGTCTACTGGAACAAAATGCAAGCTAAGAGACATTACCTAGCAGCTCGATGAGCTTGTAAAGATTGGAGCAGATGAGGTTGCCAGAGAGTGAACTCAACGAACCTGGATCAGCTCCTCCCCCACCTTTTCCACATCGCGAAGGATCGGAGTGCTAGTTGTTGTCACTAGGGACTTGACGAGAGTCTCCTAATGGGGTTATAGTGAGTGAAAAGAGATCAAATCAAAAGGAAGGCCGATGGGATTTCTTATAGGAGGGGTTCCGGTCAAAAAGATGGTGAGATGGCAGGCAGATCGAGGGTGATTGGTAGAGATGCTCGCACAGGAAAGGGAGAAGGATGACATGGCTAGAGATTAGTGAGGGCCTCGAGAAAGATAGAAGCATTGACGTTGAGTAAAAATTGGGAGAAGAATGGGGTGTCAGAAGCTCTAATATGGCGGCTAAAGGAGGCATGACAGTTGACCAAGGTCGATAGTCGCTGCCCTCTAGTTGGTCCACATGGACCAACCAGAAAAGGGAAATTAGAAGTTGTTCATAAATTCAATAGAAATCATCAAATGAATTAGTTAATGTTAGAATATAAAATAAAAAATATTTCTAATTTTATATAGTATTTTATACATATTTTTATTTATTTTTATGAGGTTATTTATTATATGTTCATATTTACAAGTAAAATATATGTATAAATACTCGTATTTTGGACTTTTTATTTTTGTTATGCGTTGTATACTTTATTATTTTATATGGATATCTTATATATTTCTGATTTATTTTTCATAATTATGTATTTTTATTATATTTTTTTGAGTTTGTATGTACACTTAATTAATTATGATTATATACATTGTAGGTATATAGTGGTATATTTCATCTATGTGTTTAACTATATGATTTTTTATTTTGTTTTGATATTTTTAATTTATTTTAATTAAGGATATGTGTTTTAAATAATATTTTTAGTGTTATAAAAATAAAAGAATTTAAAACAATACAAAGAATAAATATATTAGTTAAAATATATAAATATCTTACACAATATGGGCCCAAAACCTAACTTTTGTATCTTAACTCCAAATTAAATGAAACATCTTCATTAAATAGCTTATTAAAAGTTATATATATTTAAAGGGGTGATTTTGATCCATTTTGATACAGTATGGAGAAGATACGGGTCTATGAAGTTTTTATTTTGGTTTTTTATACTGTGTGTCCCGGGCACATCGGGTATTATTTTTCTATAAACTCAATTTTCTATTTTCTTTGTATTTTTATCTACAATATTAATATGGAGGGTTGAAAAACCCATGAACTCCATAGTTAATTTTATCGAATTGTTATAGCCATCCAATTAACTTATCAATCAAAAACCACTAAAATTAATTTATCGATTAAAGAGAGCAATCACTTTGTATTTTTTACTTGGGTAGGCCCAAGGTCGAACTCAGGGAGGCCGCTTTTCCCTTAGGTCGATTTCTAGATGATTCAGAACTTAGGTTTTCATAGGAATATTTTTTGATGTTTTTAAATGCAATTAATGAATGGAATGTAATTTTAGCAAAGTTCAAGGACTGCAATACAATTTTCATTCAAGCGATGTTCAAAAATTATGAAACTTAGCCAGAATGTTAAACATGATGAAATTATGCTATTATATTTTTGAATTTTCTAATGTAATAAGAATTACTTGTGAATTAAATATGATTGCAAGGTGATTTCGAGCAAAGTAATTCTAATAAATATCAAGCGCCAATGTTCTTTAGAGTTGACTATTATGTAGACAATAGGATTACAAACTATGGTTTATGTATCTCTAAAGTCTTGACCTCTCATAGAGTGTGCTTTGGAAGTAACAAGTCGGTGATGATCATAATTGTCAAAATCATTCTTAAAAATCGAAGAAGATGTTTTGGCAAACATATGTTCTCTCAACATTTAATCATGAATGACATGGTTCGTTGTATTATGCAGAATGGTGGCTCGATAAGAGATGATGCACTCAAAATATTTGAGTACCTACCTAAACAAAGTTTTTTTTGAGTTAAGATGAGTTTGGATATGATGAATGTCATCATTCGGCTATCTCTACTCAAGTCTTTCATGATGCATCATATTATTCATTTTATATGAATAGGATGAATCAAGAATAAATGTTGAAATACTCTTATATTGATGTACCTTGAGGACATGTTTAATTTAAGAGATCCGTTGTCTTAAGAAATGGTTATTAAGTGTTAAGGAAGCATAGTTGAAGCATGGGTCTGGCCCATGTAAGAAAAAGAGTCAAAGAGTTTCTTGTACTTCTGTGACTTCCATACATATTGCATCTAAAAAGTTGGATGAATGTCAATATTACAATAAGATGATGTATTGATAGTATGACTATCTAGACTATCAAAGATCCTTAGAGAAGGACCCAAATAGTGCATCGGGATATTCTACGTCTGCATATCATCGTTGAAATTGACTTACTTATTAGATAAGAATAAAGTCCAATAATTGTATCTTCTTCTAATAACACTTACAATAGGTTGCATATATTTTAGAAGACTAGAAAATTTGATCTTAAGGTTTAATAGTCATCCACATGGAAGTTGATGCAACTGTTGCAAAAATCTCTATTGGATAGAAATACTACATATTTTCAATGGGAGAGCCATCAATCTTAGAGTATGCCTCTATGACCTAGATATTAGAATAAATTCATTATTTATTTCTAAATTTGTTAGAAATAGACATACATTCTGGAATAGACCTATCAAAAAGAGTTATGACGGATATATTTCAAATAGTAATATAACATCTAGAGGACTCTATTAAATTAGAATATTAATGAATGGTTCATTAACATTTCTATATTGGGAATTTAAACCATAAAATATCAATAGGAGGATGAAGATCATTTTACAATGATCTGGCATCAAGTCTTGGACATATGTCTATTGATAAGATCAATAGACTAGTAAGAGATAGAACTTTAGATTGTCTGAATGTTCAAATCTTACATACTTGTGAATATTGTATTCAAAGTTAAAATATCTGATGTAATCTTCACTAGGAATGGTGTAAGATGCTAAGGTAATCAAGACCTCATACATATTGATGATATGTGATATCCATTAATGTTTATTCATGGCATGAGATTTCTTCCTTTACTCATTAGAAAACTTTGAAATGTTCAAAGATTTCATAATTTTGGTTGAGAACCAAAGTTAGAAGAAAGATGAAATGAAATTTGATCTATTTAGGTAGCCAGTACCTATTAGATGAAATTAAGGAATAACTTGTAGAGAAAGGAATATCATTCCTATCTCACTCCTCCTAATAAATCTCATCTCAATAGAGCTGTAAAGAGATGCGGTTGGATGATGTTAGACGTCATCTGATCAATGATGACACTTATTATAATCACCTCTTAGTTTCTAGGTATATATGTAATAGAGATTATGATATATATCCTTGATAAGATTCCATGCAAATTTGAACCCAAAACTCCTCGTGAGCTATGGTTTGGAACTAAGATTGGTGTCAGACACCAGAGGATTTAAAGGTTACGTGGTCCGTGATATAGCATGGACACAAGAAAGTTGGAATCTTGCACTTGAGAGTGCAACTTCATTAGGAATATAAACACCTACTTTATAACCTTGGGATTCTTAAAAGATTTCATCTCTAAAAATATGATTCTAAGAAGATGACTTTCTTGAGAATCAAGATAAGAATGAAGTAAAGGGACTCATTGAATCCTAAGAGGATAATGAGGCTCCTCGAATTGGAAACTAAAAAGATAATTAAAGATGAAACACTCATACCTATTCAAATAAGTTTCACGAGCTCCACGTCCCCGTCAGTGGGACCTAAACAATATTTGCACCTCCATTTGACTCAAAGACATACCAGGAGTCTTATCAAGCTATCAGAGATCAGATCTGGTCCAAATCGACCGAGATCTGGTCGATCAAAGTTCAGTTGTCTCGACCTTCAAGAGTGCCTTTTAAGTGGCTCAAGCGACATCATATCATGAACAACCATCATAAATTTGATCGTACCCATCCATTCACGCCCAAAAGCCAAACGTACAATCAAATCCTCCAGATGCATTCCCAGCCACCCGATCTGCACGTGACGCACACACTTCAGGGTGATATAGCTCTTTTATCCATACAAATTATTTTAATTGTTAATAAATACAATTTGAAGTACGTATCACTTCGTGGATGATTGAATAATTGCATATATGTCTTTTATGTTTTTATTATTTGCATATGTCTTGTTGAAACACTTGCGTGCATTCACACACGTTTTTTGAACAAATTGCAATAAATAGGTTGATGTTTGTTGTTATTATTTTCTTATGTAGTTTTTAGCGATTTCTATTAGATCCTCTAAACAAGATTCACGTGCACATACACGTGAATTCGTGGGTATAGTGTGATCTGCCATGCATTTCTTTTATTTGTTAATAAACTAGTGCTTAAATTTTAAATAATTACATTCAAGTCATTATTCTACATGCTAAGCTTCTGATTAGTGGATTTATCATTAATAATTTTTTTTGCAAAATTAATTGACTTTGTTATTTTTAAAAATTAGAAACATCTATTATTTTCTTTGATTACACTAAAAAATCATAAAAATTTCAAAAAAAAAATTAAAATTCCAAAAAATACTTAGTATATTATATTTTATTTTATTACTTGTATAAATTTTGTTATAGAATGCAATCGGAAAACCCAAAAATTTAAAAAGTATCTAAAACCTAAAAAAATCATATAAAATCATTAAAAAATCAGAAAAATGTGTAATTGAGCTTGTTTTTGAAACTTAAAAAATCTTCTTTAGTTTGAACTTTATTTCCAGTATATTTTGTTTGGTTTTATATTTTAAAAATACAAAAATAGTAGATTAAATTTTCTTTGTTCAATGTTCCTGTTTTTATTCAATAAAATTCCTTAAAAATCTAAAAATTACACAGAAATAATAGAAATAGTAAAAAATTACACAAAACACAGTAATATTTTATTCTATTTTCTAATAATTTTATTATTTTATAAAATTGCAAAAAAGAATTCATTTCCTTTTATTTATACATTTTCCTTTATTGATTTTTTTAAAAAATTAAAGATAAAAATTTGCAAAAGTAAAATCGTTAAAAATTGAAAATAAAAAATATAAAAATATAAATATTATAAATGTGTAAAAAATAAAAAAGAATTTAAAAGTCATAGAAACAATAAAAAATAAAAGAAAAAGAATCCAATTAGCAATAATTAAATAACTCTAAGATCTTGTAGCCTCCCTAAGTTCGATCCGGATTTTATTATACATGTGTGTTTTGGTCTCTTATTGTAAATAAAAAGTATTTTTTGTTTGAGATGATTTTAGGTTATGAAGACACTATACTTGTGATATATCAACATCTCACTTGCACATTTTATTCCTTCATAAACTAAAAACCTAAAATCTGTCATTTCAATAAATGATGTCATTGCCAGGGAGACCCGATGAAGGTAGATAGGTTTATTTGTTCTTCTCTTTACTTGTTTACTTGTCTAATTTTTGTTTCTTTTATTTCATTATCTGCCTTTTATTTTTCTTCTTTTATTTTTATCATAAATTATTCTGACACGCCTTTGTTCCCCTTTGTTGTGATGTCCAGACGAAAGAGGGTGGTGATCCTAAAATAGCTGATGCCCTCACCTCCTCCTCCCCTCACCTTGCTCCGCCCCCAACCTCGGCGACGACTCCCTCTTCTCCAAGGTCGTCTGCTTCCCCGCATAGGTGGATCTTCACACTACTGAAGGGGCCTTCCCTAAAGGTGGATCTGTCCCTTGATCCTCTACCTTCGCCCCCTCCACCACCTCCTCCCTTCACCTTGCTCCTCCTCAGTCATTGCTTCCTCTACTTGATCCGCCCCCAGCAGCCTCCTCCTTCGCCCCTTGATCCTCTGCCTCTGCCCCCTCCACCACCTCCTCCCCTCACCTTGCTCCTCCCCAATGGATGCCTCCTCCACTTGCTCTGATCCCAGCAGCCTTCTCCTCTGCCTCTTGATCCTCAACCTTCGCCCCCTCCACCACCTCCTCCCCTCACCTTACTCCTCCCTAGTGACCTCCTCATCCCATTGCTCCTCCCCAGCCTCCTCCTCTCCTTGCTCCGTCCTAATCTGGAGAAGGAAAAAGCAACGCCAACCTAATTGCAGCTCTGTCTCATGTGAAACATCAAGCTCTGAGCCGCTCTAGCAAATTTGGCATTATCCTTAAATCCATGTTTATCGATGCCCTCATGAATTCAATTGCTCCAACGATACCCTCTAGGTGTTCGTCGACACCCTCATGAACCCGAGGAACCAGAGGATCAACCACATGCTCCTCCGCCCCCAACATACTCAGCTACATATTTGTTTAGAAATCTCAAATATTTCATTAATAGATTCAAGAAACCATCTCAAAAAAATTCGAGAACATTCATTTTCATAATTGGAGACGTTTTATCCGTGATATTGGAAAATTTTGTGATTCGGTGGATGAATGGAGATGTGGTGAAGAGAGAGAAAATAAGGAGGAGGAGGAGGAAGCAAAAGATGAATGGAAGAAGAAGGCAAAGAGGAAGGAGATGATTAAGATCCATTGTGGAATGCTCCTCTAGTTAGATTAACCTAAGGTATTGACTCAAGTAAAGCTAAATTTAACGGTAGGGTTCATGTGGTAAGACGGAGCAAGTTTACAGGGTCACGAGGAATTTGTTTCAAAGGTCGAGAAGGTGATTGACAAAGTTTATAGGTTTCATGGGGTAAAAATCTCTAAAAAAGTGTGAAGACAAATGCAAAATATCCATCATGGGCAAAATAAGGAATGCCCAACAGAGCATAGTAGTAGACATATATTATGGCCTAATGGATATATTAATCTATAGTTTAAGATACGAATAGATCAGAACTATTTATACTAGTTGTATGTATTTATATCCACGTGTGAATTATGCATCGACTTAGAAATAATATTTTATGCTTTGGATTATAGAGGTTGTACCTCTTGTTATTGGGATGCATGATGCTTATAGAAATGTATGATGTAATTGGAATTTACCCGTTGATAGGTAAATTGGAATTTTTAGAGATAAATGGATGGCATTTATTATCATGAAGGTGTAATATGTTAAGTTGTGGGATTCGTGGATCCTTTGGTTAAACTATGTAATATTTAAAGATAGTTTCTTGTGCAACATGTATTGCAATTGTCAAGTGAATTATTGATGAATCACCAACACATCATCTTTATTCATTTATTTTATCTTAAAATCATTATAAAACACTTGTAAATATCAATAAATCTCTCATTTTATAAATCATCATTCTTTTGTATATTGTATATTAGCATTGTTTTTAACCTAAAATAAATAAATAAAGGAAAAAAAATAAAAAAGATTGTATAAATGCAATAAATACAGGCTAACTCTGATCCCGAGAGTGAGTCAGGGACTTGACTTAATCAACAAGGAATAAAGTAGGGGGAGATAGGGCCTATTGTGAAAAATTCAAGAAAATCAATCTTACTCATGTATATTCATCATTGTACATGTTGCACATATTATATATATAGTCCTACTATTTTATTTATCATCAAAATCATCTCAAATAAAAATATATTTTTTCTTGGATCTTGTACATAAAAATAAGTTATAAATATAAAAAATAATTACAAGAAGAATCATTATGCAAATTCAAAACAACCACACTCATTGTGTTCAAAATTCAATAAGCTTTAAAATAAAAGTAGTTTCATTAAAATCGGAGTTAAGATGTCAAAAAGTGACTTTTTGAAGTGTTATTGTATATTTGTCTATATTTTACTCTATAGGGTACGTAGCTATAATTATTTAACTTAATAAAGTACTTCATGAAAATAAAATAAAAATATCTTTAAAATCCTCAAATTATTTTTGTAAACTAATAATTTATTAAATTATATAATTATTTGTAAAAATTATTTACTAAAAATCACTTATTGTATATACAAGTATTTTTACTTATGAATAAAGATGTTTATTTATTTTCACATATTTATTTAACCTATTTAAATTATTAGAATTCACCATAATTAAATTTATTAATTTATCAACATTAGTTATTTCCAATATTTTTTGATTTAAGGACATTGTGTATTTATTTTGCAATTTTATTTTAATTTATTTAGTGTCTTATCATTTTACGCTTGGATTGCAGCAGATTTGGCATGTGATTGGCTAGACCCGAGTCTGTTGACCTGGATGAACTCCACCTATTCCATCCAGAATATGAATAACTGCCCAACTGCCCATCTTCTATGATTTATCTCCAATAATCTAGCCATCCATTTTCCATTAATCATTCGTTATTCTTTTGCCCGACTAACCAATAATCTCGCCTAGATAAGAACCTTTGAACTTTTACCTCGATTCACGCGTAGCTCCTATTTCAAAATTTAGATGCATCCACCTCTATAAATATCTCCAGACCGCTCCCAAATCCATTTCCATCTTTTTTTCTTTCTTGAAGTTGATCCCCTGAGAGGGATGTGGTGTCAATGCATCTCATCCACAGCTGGGAGTGCTTAAAATTTCTCGGAGATCACGATTTAGATACGTTGTTGGAGCTCCGTCGATGTTGAGCTTCTTCGAGCCGTCGTACTCAGATCGAGGTCGAGACTCCTCATCTCCACCATAGGTTGTCTAGGTTAGTTTAGCTTCAATTTCGTCTTTCATTTTTCGCAATTTCGTTTCGAATTTGTTTAGATGAGTTCTTTGTCGATCTGCCTTCGAATTGCTCGATCAGAGGCCGTCCTTCATTAATTGTTCACTTCCAATCAGTCACTCACATCTGTCGAATCTTTCACTATCTTCCTCACACATCTGATCACCCAGATCCATCCTAGATCTGGAAATCAAACTCCCTTCCAACTACCTCTGCTGGAGTCACCCGTCTACCTTCATTCCTTCTTCATTTCATCTTAATAACACCAGCCGGAGCCTTGCCTCCGAGCAGCGAGTCCTTTGTAGGGTACAGGAGCGTCATCTGAGCTCAGATAGCAAGATCTGGAGCAACACTTGATCTGCAGCACACCTGGAGCTCCATATTGCATATCGACGACCATCGAACTTCATTGTCACATCAGGTCAACGCGTCGGACATCAAGGAGTCTTCAGAGATCTTCAGGAGCAGATTCGGACCGAGATCGGTTGAGATCCAATCGATTAAAGTTTGCCAGCTCTCGCCTTCATCCCAGTTCATCCATCGCCTCTTTCCTCCATCCGATCAAGAATGCAGCTGCCAAACTGCATCCACGCTATTCATCGAGCCCAATTCCTAGCCATTGGATCAAAGCTATAGGAGTTGCAGATCAGCACGTGATATGGACACTCCACGATGAATAATTGCACACCACCCTTGTTGTTCCTTTATTTTGTAAATAAGTCCCTATCAGGGCATGTGTCATCTTGTGGTTGTGTGAATAATTAACAATTATTCTGTAGCGATAAAAGATGATGTACTTGTAAAAATCACTATGGGCACATTCACTTGGAATAAAGAAGGTGGGAGAAGGACATGAGTAAGGATTTAAGGAAGTTTATTCCATACTTTGGTTCTTTTGAGAGATTTTCTTTTTCGATGGAATAAAAGTGAAATAAATCCGAGTTATTTATATTCTTTGTTGTTTGTTATTCTTTTTTCTATTTGTTACGAGTTATTGTTTTTTTCGATCCAATAAACATGATATTTTACAATACAGACCAGATAAATTACAACCCTATAAAATAACCGGAAAAGGCTAAAAATCAGAAATATGTGAACACCCACCGCTCGCCGAAACCACAGGCAAAAAACCTGAAGCTGGCGATGGGGAAAAGATCTGGAACCCACAAGGACCTCCACGTGGCGGCAAGCCATTCGTCCAAAGAGGCGACTAACAGATAACGTTCCTTCGCGGGAAATCCCAATAAGATCTCAAAATCTCACCACAAAGCTCAGCAGCAAATCCAACGATTCACGCTGCGAAATTTACCCAAATGGCGCTCCGCTTCTCTGTCGCCACCACCGGGCCCTTCCTCCACTCGCAGCGCCGCCGGAGGTCCGGCGGCGTGCGTATGGCACACGTTGCAGCACCCGAGGAGGGGCGGCTCGACCGCCCCTCGTGGACAGGGGAGAGCCCCCTATCCCGCCTCGTGGGGGCCCTAATCTCCTTCAAGCCGCTCTTCGCACTGATGAAGCTCGCCGCGAGGCAGGTCATCATCAGGTAATTACTCGATCACGCGAACCCTACTCACAGCTCCATTCACTGTTTCACGCTGTTGAATTGTGAGTTCACGGTGAAGCACTGCGGAGAAGGCGAACGTGCCGTGGAGGAAGATGACGAGGGAGATCTTGGAGTCGGACGTATACGGAGAGATGGAGAACGTGCGCAACACGTCGCTGGTGTACCCCAACTGTGAGTCTGTACTAGTTCGTGTTTTTGCTTGGAATCCTGTAGTGTAAATCAGAGAAAGACCATTCTTCAAATCTAAATGCGAAATCAGGATAAAAACCTAACTACATATAAAAGGATTTACAGTGACCCATCAGAAAGTTAATTATATAGGAACTTGATTTTTTCGAAGATTAACCAATCTACATAAAAAGGAAGTTGTTGCATTTTCTTTGCTTTTATATTGCATGACATTATAATAGAGGCGTTTTCTTCCCCTTTTTTTACAGATTATTTGAGCCCATTTCACGCTTACGACGAAGGGAATTTGTCGTGGCTGGTAAGCTTCCATGGCTTGATTTTTGCTGTAATAGAGATTAGATGATTGATTAAGTTCTCTCAACATTAACACATATTTTTATTAGTTGTGATTATGATCTGAATTGCGTTATGAGACCACAATTCCACTTAACTGGAAGTGAGCAGAACATAATTTCTGTCTAGTAGAACCCATTTTTTAGAAACAATTTAACGTGTTTGGTGTCTCAATTGCAGGCTGCTGCAGAGGCAGAGGCAGCAACCTTATCGATTGCACTACGAGCAATACCTGATGCATCTACAACCGAGGAAGCAGTCGAAAGAGTCCGCGAAACATGGCTGAAAGCTGTTGAGAATCACGTCCGACAGTATTCTGATATAACCACCGTCAATGATGTACTAGATATCGGTTGCTCCGTTGGAGTCAGCACACGCTTCCTCGCCAAGACATTTCCTGCAGCCAAAATTGTCGTAAGTAATCGAAATACGTCGCATTCTGTGCATACCATATTAGAGATGATCAGAATACTGAAAAAATAAAAAAAATCTGTCAGTATACACACGATTAATGTCGTGATTGTTGTCTTTAATGACCGGCGAACATCTCTTTCTAATATTCCTCTTCGACAGTAATAAACGTAGTTACCGGGTTGATGATTAGGAAGAAACTGATCAGTACAGGCAGAAAATAGGTTTTAATATCTGAAATGTATTAACTTGCCACTGCTTGCATCACCCATATAGGGATTGGATCTGTCGCCTTACTTTCTCGCAGTAGCTCTGTACAAACAGAAGAGAGATGCGTCTGACGTCAATCGTCGAATCACTTGGCTTCATGCAAATGGTGAAGAGACAGGATTGCCTTCGAATTCATTTGATTTAGTCTCTATTGCTTATGTGGTATGCTCTGTTCTTGCTAAATCAAGCCATCTTCGAGCAATCTTCCATTTTATTTAAATCGAGCTTTTGACAATAACTTCCATTGCAGTTCCATGAATGCCCAGCGAGAGCCATAAGAAATGTTCTTCAAGAAGCCTATCGCCTTCTCCGACCAGGTGGAACGCTTGCCATCACTGATAACTCTGTAAGAAATTAGCACATTTGCTGCAATTTGATTTTTCACAGCACGCAATTCAAATCTCAAGTGTACTAATGTCTTACGCTTGATTTTCTTTTCAGCCGAAGTCGAAGGTGGTTCAGGTGTTCCATCTTTCCTTCCATCGAGCTTATCTATTTTCGAGTAGGTCGATACTTAAAGAGTAAGATCTGAATGTATTTACCAAAAATTGCAGGAACTCCCACCCGTTCTGTTTACTTTGATGAAGAGCACTGAACCATTTCTAGACGAGTACTACCTTCTCGACTTGGAGGAAACCATACGAGAAACCGGATTCACGAACGTGACCTCGATCTTCACAGACCCCAGGCACAGGACTGTGACAGCAACAGTTCCACTGCAGTGAACTTCAGCTTCCCTTCATTGATAATGCATCGTGTAGTTCAGGAGATTGTTGTTTCCAAAGGGCGCGATGATGCGAGCTCGATACACTTACTAGCAAGAAATTTTGTAAACATGTTGTAGTTTCTTTTGTGCTTTTTCAGAATTCAGCTGTCGCCGTTGATATTCAGTTTTATGACAGTAAGTATACAGATTACACTGCTGATAAATGTCTGGTTTTAGGTGTTGTTTTTTAAAGGAGTTCCCAATGGAAGTTTTGGCCGGAGTTACCGAGGATATTATTGAAAGAAAAACTTCCAATAATACAAATTGATTTGATTGAATTGTAGATATATGCACCCCATGATATTATACGTAATTACACATTGTATGTACTTTTTTTCTTCTAATTTCACGTGTACTCATCACTAGGGATGAGCATTGGGTAGGGCCGGCCCGGCCCAGCCCAATGCCCGGCCCGCTAAAGCCCGACCCAGGCCCGGGTCCGAGTAATAGTCGGGCGGGCTTGAGCCTAATTTTTGGCCCATATCAAATTTCGGGCCGGGTTAGGCAATGATGGGCCCGAGCCCGAAGCCCGCAGGCCGGCCCGCATAAGGACCCATCCTAAGCCCGACCCGAGCCCAGCCCACATATAAGCCTGAAGTACATAAGTCAGCCCACATATAGATCCATTATAATGATCCACATAGCTTTGATTTGAATATATTTGATGTCGAATATGCATGTTGTAATGGAGAGGGGTCAAATAGTGAGACTCCGATTCCAAATGGGGTTCCAATCCTAGTTAACCAAATCTTTTTTTAATATAGTGGGCCGGCCTGAGCCCGGTCCGACCCATGTATTTATGGGTCGGGCTCGGGTTTGGGCCATATTTTCCTAAATATTGTGGGCCTAGGCCCGACCCGTAGGTCCGAAAATTAGAATCGGGTTCGGGTTGGGCTAGGGTGGATCCGGCCCTCCCCGACCCGATGCTCATCCCTACTCATCTCCTACTTAATAAAAATGTAGGCCCAGGTATATCAGTTTGAACGTGATCATTAATGTATATATTACCTGGCTTAAGCATACTTTATAATGTAGTGGAAACATTGTAAATATCTTTATTGTACATAATTCACCTAATTTGTGCATGTCTAAGCTCATTCTCATACTTTCCTCTCTAACATCTATGAGGGAACTTCTACACGATCACACTCCAATCAAGAGCTCTGTCTCACACCCGTGTTCCTCGTCTACTTCTCTATTCAGTATATTATGCGGTCTACACCGTATATCGATCTGCATAGTTGCATATCAGGCCACATAGGCTGCATATTCAATTTGCATTCTAGATAGAGTTATATATAACTTAGATTTTAATATATATTTTTATTAAGTGTATTAATAATTTATATTGTGGAGAATAGTGCTTACATGTATGCCATGTTTACATGATTTTATATCAAAATGTATGTTTAATATACAAACGTATATTAACCTTTATTTTTGAATCTCGAAAAATTCTCTTTATTAAAAAAGGAAGCACTAATAACGAATTACCATTTATTTTAAATTTTAAAAATAAACCGCAAAACCCCACATATTTCCTTGATTAATCGATATGCAACCTATCTGAAGGAATCCGCATACCACATTTCTGAACGCATCCGATCATTTGATTGATGATGGTGTCGTTCTTAATTATTCTCAACCTTTTGTGAAGGTAAAGTCAACTGATTCATCATCTTTATTTTGATTTATTATCATTTCATCTTAAATTATTCAATCAACACAACTATTAATTAATTATATCTAACATTTAACAACTTGTAAATAATTAGGGTTAATTATTTTTTATAAATAAACACATATTATATGTGTTATGGTTCTATTTATTTTATGTGTTTTTCTTTATTAAAAATTCAATAAAAATTAGATGAATGTTGTATATAATATATTGTATATTATTCAGAAGGGTAAAATAGGGTTTCCCCTGGAGGATCTAACTTGGCTCCCCCACCCTATTTTCCCTATTTTTTATTTTTTTTTTGAAAACTGAATCTATGAAAATTCATCGCTATATCCATATATTATGCCATTCAAATTTCGTGAGAGACAAGACTCCTACAAACTCCATCCAAACAATTATTTTTAACGGTCGCGTAATTGTTGAAATCGACTCCATTTGGATAGAGGTCATAGGAAGTCTTTGTTTCACACGAAATTTGAATGACATAATATAGAGATATAATAATGAAAATCCACAGAAGTTTTTAAAGAGGCTGAGCGAGCCGAAGTCTATTTTCATTTTTCAAGACGTCCCACTATATATTAGGTGGGAGTGAAATCTAAGTCGCCCCCTGTCCGAATTCAAATCAAGATAAAAAATGATGTGTCATTATAGGAGTGATTGCCGTCGAGAGGGGACGAAATAAAAGAAATGGGGAAAATGGGGCATGGGAGCCGAGTTAGCTCCCCCCAAGGGGCATCCCCATTTTACCCTATTCAAAAATACCAAAAATAATAAAATAAATAAAACAAATATTTTATTCCTTAAAAATACTTATAAAAAATATTAACTATATCCATATGATGTATTTTGGTTCTGTGTTTTACCTAAAAGTTGTATATCATTAAAAAATACACAACTTTTCTTAAAGAACACTTTTTCATTTGACTTCATCTTATATTTTATTTCAATTTTACAAGTATTTTTTGTTTTCCTATTAGGCCATGTGGCCGCAGTAGAGCAAGCCATGTAGTTTGACCCTTCTCAGCCACCCACCTCCATCATGGACAGTCTGATCTTTTGATCAGACAGCCCAAATGTCTTCAAATCCACCTCATCCAGAGTTGCTTGATCATTTGATTAAGCGGATCTAGTCGCTTCATCCACGCCCAAAATTGGGCCATTGGATCATTTGATCCAACGAGTAGCAGCCATCGTCAACCTCCGCTCCGCTCCTCCAAGTCACGCGACCCTTCATTGGGGGTAACATCCCCCCATTTTTCCATGTCAATCCATTTGTCCTCCCTTCTTGGATCTGGTACCTCAACAGAGCCCTTTCATCCATCATCCATGCTAGGTCCTCTGATGAATCGTGGATTACCCTCCTTAATTTGCGTGAATTATCGTGTAAAATTATGATGAATTTGTCGTTTTGTTGTATGCAGGTAATCGGAATCAATCAAGAAAATAACCACAATCAATCAATTCAATTTAATTCGAGTGGCTTTATGTGTATTTTACTTGATCAAGTCCCAAAGTCGAATTCAAGTAGGCAAAGGAACAACTTAGAATTATGTTTATCAAAGTACGTGAACGATTTTCGAGGTGGTATTTTTATATTTTTAATGCAATTTTGGAATGCAAATGCGGAAGATTTTAAGGACTAGAAAATAAATATCAATCAAACGATGTACAAAAATTATGAAACTTGGTCGAGAGGTAAATAATGATGAAATAAATGCACTGTAAATTAGAATTTTTGGATGCAAGATGAATATTTTATGAATTCATGAATGCAAACAGTGTGATTTTCAATAATTAATTATAATAAATATTAAATTTAATTATTTTCATGAAATAAAATTATCCAAGATGTATCACTAGTGATTTATCTTAGAAAAATCCTAAATCCTAAAAATGTATGATTTAATGCCTATTAAAAATTAATTACTAAAATATGCAAAATAATTTTTATAAAGCAAATTATGCATGCAAATGCAATTCTTATTTGTTATAATGTGAAATACAATTAATTCTATGCTCCCTAAATTTTTGACAATTTTTAGGGATATGGTTAATTACTTATGAATTTCGAAGCATAGAGCTGGCAAAATATGCAAATTTCCACGAGAATAATAACTGTTAAATAACCAAAGCATAGAAAAATACAACATTTATGCCATAATGTGGAGAATCAGTTGAGAAACACAATGCAGTTTTTAACTAATAAAATGATGCAATAGAATTGTTAGAATAATCAGTGAAACACAGGGGTCTATTTGCAAAATTACAATAAGTAAATAAAATACATTGAGGGGATTAAACTAAGATTACCTAAACCCCGGAGGGGTTACTACAAAATTTCCAATGGGCACATGCACAACATGTGCCCTTGGGGGCGGTTGGACCTAGGCCCGAATCCGCAGGTCTTCGGTATCCTTCTAGTAAAAGTCCACTCCCTGCACGTGTGTGGCACATGGGGAGGATCTCGGGATGAGCCCGACCGTCAAAGATGGAGGAGGCTCTTCCTGAAGCGAGCGAAGGAGGAGGAGCATTGGAGCCCCCCAGGTGTGGAGGCGTGGCTGTGAGCTCCTGGTTGCTGGTGGAGTGTGTCATGGGTGGCCTGGGGTCGGAGGCGAAGCGTGGAGTTAACGGTGATCTCTGGAGTAGATATGTGGTGAATGGATGGTGAAGTAGCTGGAGCGTGTCGATGAAATGCGGGGTTGAAGAAGGAAGAACACAGAGGTGGTGCAGGTGGTTGAAGTTGATGAATTTGACATCGTTGCCTCGACGACCAAGGAGGCTGGAGCGGAGGGCAGCTGCATGCAAGGGGTATGGCGTCTCTGCAACGTGGTCGAGGACATCGGATCTTGCCAGATCATAAAAAGCGGTAGGAAAGGCCCTGTCACCATCGTCTCCTCCTCGAGTTAATGTTATCGGCAGATAAAGTACGAGGGAGGGGCGACAGGAGATTAAATAGGGCGATGATAGTGGTGGCTCTTTAGTCGGAGATGGAAGGGGCGAAGATTTGGGAAAGATTGGGATTGACGAGGTCCGGTGTACTCGGAGATGGAGATTTAATTGGGGTTGATTAGGAGGGTGATTGGGTATGGTGGCGCGCGAGATCTGCGGAGGAGATTGGAGGGAGCAGCGGCCGGCCCGATGCGGAAAGGGGGAGAAGGTGGTCGGCCGAATCTGGAAGGTGTGAGGTAGCGACGATCTGAGCAGCGGCGGTGATTGTGAAAATGGGAGAGAGAGGGACAGAGGAAGGAGAAGCATAGCTATCGTCCGATCGGCCGAGATCAGACGGCCCTAGTGCGACGACGTGGCACCTTATATTATTATTATTATATTAATTTTTAATTATTTATTTTAAATTATTTTTTATATTATTTTCTATATAAAAGGAAAAGGAAAATCAAAATAGCTCCAAAAAAAGTTTCATCACGAAAGTTGCTCGTCTCGACGAGATCTACAACTTTCATTAACAGACCAAAATCAAAAATAGGCCATTTGTGCAAAGTGATATTTTTTGGGTATTCTGTGTATATTGAAAACTTCGATTTTTTTTGTATTTTTTGTTATTTTCAAATAAGATAAAAATCTAGAAAAATATGATAAAATCAAAGATAAATATTTACACATTAACCTATTTTTTATATTTTTATTAATTTGGAAAATGAAGAAATAAATTAAAGTGCAAAAAAGACAACTTTTGTACAGACTGTTAGTGCAGACTCGGAGTGACTTGGTTTCTTTGATTTCAAGCTCATTTTGGATTTGGATTTTTGCATGTTTTAATAAATCTTTTGTCAAAGAAAATAAATGAAAAGAAATAAAATAAAATGAGTTAATTATGTACATGAAATAATCGGTCAAATCCGCTAAAATACACAATGTACAAAAGAGACCAAAAATCCAACTTTCACATATGAGCTCCGATTCATTGAACTTGGTCTTGTTTTGAAGATAATTGAATGTACATTAGTTCAAAAGTGAGTAGGATCGATTTGGACACTGTATGAGGAAGATATCAGCGTTTTAGCATAGGAATCCTGGAATTAGGTTTTGAGTTCCTGGTCCACTTATTTATGTTAGCATTTTTTGTATTTTTTATATATTCATGTTAGTAATATGTACACAATGTGGTAGTTTCAGGTAATTTGGAGTTAGAATGAATTAATTAAAAATCAGGAAAGTTAACTTATTTTATAGGTGAATTGGACTGGAAATTTTTGGCTCCTTATTTTATGCAATTATGAGTGATAAAATGCTTACATATGCATGAATGCTAATTATGCAATATAAATGAAGAAATGCCAATGAATTTTGGGGATTTGAGCTTATTTAGTATCTTTTAGAGTGATGAATCTGAAATTCATCATCCCCCTGTACTTAAACCATGCTCGTCCCGGAGCATCTAAAGAAATACAATGAGGTGAAATGAGATTGGGTTCCATACCAAGACCATGAGCAGAAGGTGAAAATGGAGCTAGACCTGACCTTTGGATTATTAGTTTGGCTCTATGAGAATTAGGGTTCTAAAATCAATAGCCTCCAAGTTCTACATATCATTGTCAGAGTTTCAGCTCAGAAGTCATCTTAGATCAAATCCCCCCTAAAGCACACCCCATGAACATTGAACAATTGACTCATGTGTGTGAAAGGTTTTAGCTCTTCCCATCCAGAATGCCGGACTAACATGCAAACCTCTCCTCCAATAACTTGTCCTCGGGAAGTCAGGTAGGGTGGAGCATGGGCCAGGGCTGGCCCAACCCAGCCCACTGCCCAGCCCGCTCAAGCCCGACACAAGCCCAAGCCCATTGTTTAAATGGACAAGCCTGGGCTGCCATTTTGGCCCATCTATCAAATCGGATCGGGCTCAGACTCACACGTGCCCATACCCGCAGCCCACGGGTCAGCCCGATTTACAGCTCACATCAAGGCTAGGCCTGCCCACCCGTCAGGCCTGGCCCGCCCACCCTCCTGACTTGGCCCGCACACCCGCTCAGCCTGGCCCATGCACCCGCCTGCCTCCCCAGCCCTAATTTCGAAACCTTACTAGAGTGTCCCCTCCCTCCCTAATTCCAAGTACCGCACGATCGACTCGAGGTCCCAAGTGTCGCTGCCTCCTACTCCCTCCCCTCTCTAGTGTCCACCTCGTGCAAAGCTTCCCGATCCCAACCCTCAACCGCTCAACTGTCCCTCCCTGACCGCTCGCCACCGCCACCACCTCCCAGGTTTACATCTGGTCGTCCCCACATATTCCTCCCTCTCTAGCCTCCGAGTCTCCCTCCCTTCCTCGACCCACCGCTCAGGCCTGACTCCCTTCCCTCCCACAGACCCAACTTCAGCCTCCTTCCCTCGCCAGCTTCGACCTCCCTCCCTCATCGCGTGTGACTCATAGAGTCACAAACTCATAGACTCAACTTCAGTTTTGCGGGATTCAGGGGCCGGTCCAACCCATGCCCGACCCATTATGAGTCGGGTTGGGCTCGAGCTTGGGCCCAACTGATGACAAAAGAGAGGGCCTAAGCCCGGCCCGATTTCCTAAATGGGCCTGGGATGGGCTAGGTTCGGCCCGGCCCAAGCCCGGCCCATGCTCCACCCTAGATTTAGGTATTTCCTTCTAAGGTATGTCGCGTTGTGTTTACAATCGAGAAGAGGAAGAAATTAGAAGAAGGAGAAAAGAACTGGAGGATGATCAGTGTAGTCACCTCTCCTTGTGAAGCCGGCCAGTTTAGCCAGGTCTCCACCAAGATCTGCAGGTTTTCATGAAGCTTGGACCTTTTTGGTCCAATATCTGTTTGGTAGTTGGCTTCTTTATGTTTGGATTTTTGGTAGCTCTGCATGGATCTTGTTGTGACCCTACGGATATGGAATCTTTTTTTTGTATATATTTTGGGGTCTTAGAAAAAAATTTTCCCAGTCGTCCATCCCTTTTTCGAAGCTTTATTTCAACCCGTACTTCGGTCTTTAGATGTCCACGTTACTGGAAAAGAAACTCACACAGTCTTCCAATACCCCGTCTGAGTTGAGCTAAGTGCATAGTGAGAGAGTACAAATTAATTCCCTAATTCAGAGTCGTACCAGAATGAGAAGACTATGTTAGATACTAAGAATCAAAATCTTGCACAATGTCATGTGGAACTTGAAAAATTAAGTCAAAGATCTGAAGCTTTTAAAATCCTCTTTCTCAGTGAAGTTCCACTGAAAATTAGGTGGATTAAGTCAGGTCCATACCACTCTCGATTTCTGCTCATAACTTGGTTCAGAACCCAAGGGCTTTTCACATATGCATGAAATGTTCTATGAAGTGCGAATGTATGAAATACAGATGCATTTTTTCTGAATTTTCTGATTTCTTTTGAGATATTTTTTTAATGCAAAAAAATGTCTTTTTTATGCAAAAATGAATAAGAAGCCATTTTTTTAAAAATGGTTGGATACACTCAGTGATAGTTGCAAAACTCATTTTTTGTTAGTTTTTACAAGTTAGTTACCTACCTCGTAAATACATATAGACTTACACAAAAGTACGAGCTATGGGTAAAATATATACATGTATATACACCCCCCTATATTTAGAGAATGTTATATCCTCATAGCACAAGAAATGTGGAGAAGATATTGCTCGGGCTAAGCGTAAGAGAGTGAAAAAAGAAAAAGAAAAATAGATATCGACCCACCCCCCTATACTTAGGAAGTGGATAGTCTAAGTATAGAAGACGGGAAAAAGATGAGGCGGGTGAGGATGTGGAACTAGATTGAGGAGAGTATATACAAAGGGCATCGGGTCCCCCTATACTTAGGCTCTATCAGCCTAGGTATAGAAGAAGGGTGGAACTGGGGTGATCGAGAGAGGGATTAGATGAGGAGAGTGGTATATACAGATGGTCATCGGTCCCACCCTATACTTAGGCCTTGGCCTAAGTAGAGGAAGAAGATGTACAAGGAGACTGATGGGTAGAGAGGGAGGGTTGCCGATGATTAAGGTGGTTTTCGGCAGATCTTTTTGTGAGCCTATGATGGGAGATCGTAATGATAAGAAGAAGTTGAAGCCAATGATTCCCAACTATTGTCAAAGTTATTTTCAGGAAAATCATGCTGGAGAGTAGATAAAGCGTATGAATCAGATGATACCCATCCATCATCAGAGTTGTCCTCAAAAGAATAATACTTGAAGGTGGAGGCACTCCAGATGTTCTTGTTCTTAACTTGCTTTATCAATTTGCGATTAGTCTTGGGGTCAAGCGATTCATCCTCGTATGAATATTCTGAAGTGCCAGTCTCAGTATGGGCATAAGGGATTATTCTGGTATATCTGATGAGACCAGGAGAATCGTCTCTGGATAAATAATAGTGACGAGAAGGAATAGTCCAGCCAGAGTCGATATTTGGTTGCTTTCTCAGATAGGGCATTAGAGCCATTGAAGTGACCTCACTCATAAGGATTATCTTATATGGACCTGATGAGGAATCATCAGAAGATTCCTTTTCTAGCATGTTAACGACAACTTTCTTTCTAGATGAAGGAGTAGTCGGAATGAGTATTTTGGTTCGCGTTGTTTGTGAAGATGCTGGTCGTGGGAGTGAGGTGTTGACAATAGAGTCTCCAGATGAATAACCATTGAAATTTTGCTCCTTAGTCAGTTCACATCCTGTGTATTTGTTCTTAATTGTCTTAATGTTGATGCACTCCTGAATCAGATCCATTTGGTCAAGGTGTTAAGATAAAATCATGTCTAACTCAAAGTTAGCCCATGCATATGTTTCAGGATCACCATGTAAGCAGTCATGTATTCAGTGTTCCTCTATATGAGATGTTATAGCAGCGGGAAATTGAAAAGTGGGGAGAGTTTCTGAACCAATGGTCAGTTCAACAGCTGATATCTCAGGTGTAGCAGCGGGGTAGGGCCCTTCTACCACTTGGTGGTTACAACTGTTGACGGCTTCGTGGGTCGCCTCAGAATAGCGTGGTTCCTCAAAGATCGGATGAGATCGAATTGCTCCCGATGTTGTAAAATTGATTTCCCAAGCCTCACACTCTATAATTGCCTTAGCTAAGGCTAAGAATGGCTTTTCGAGAATGATTGGAGATTGAGTGAATTCTCCTTGATGCGCAATATCAATGATCGTGAAGTCCACCTTGAGCGGAGCATTTTGAAATGTAACGATGAATGGAATGGTTCCTCTTGGTCGCTTTATCAATCGATCAGCCAGTTGAGCGACCTCTCTTATCTTCTTGATAGGTCTGAGTTTGAGCTTGTCAAATACAGAGGCCGGGAGGATATTGATTGGTGAGTCATCATCGATTCGAGTATGGGTAAATGTTGTGTCTTGATTCCACATGCAAATATGAACAACTGATTCACTCTGTGGCTCTTGGTCTTTCTCCTCAACACCAAGGAGGTCGCCATTGACAAGATATGTCTTTCAATCTTTGTTCACGTCCTGCTCGACTTTTTCTTCATTAGTTTGCTCATTACAAATCCGTTAAGGTTGGGGAAGTGTTCAATGGCATGTAGCAAGGGAAGTTCAAAAATCAATCTTTTCTCCAGTGCTTCCCTTAGAGAGGGATTCAAATTCTTCAAATCCTCTTCACTTTTAATTTTTATGATTTTTTTGGTTTTTCAAATTTTTGAGTGTTTTAGAATATTTCTATTTTTTGGTGTTTTCGGTGCAGTGTGTAGATGTGGTGCTTTCTGTAGATGTGGATGGGTTTTGATTTGTCGAGTAAGAGTCAGAATTAGTCATCCCTAGTGGAGTAATATGTAGAGGTGTCACTGTCAGAGTCGTCCCTAGAGTAAATAGAGTTTATGGCTTTTTGAGTATTCTTAGTATTTTTAACATTAAATACAATCATTTATCTTCCACTTTCATACCCAATCTACCATAAAATGAAATTAGTCATTCAGCAAAATTTCGAAATTTATCCTCCATTAATTCATATCTCTTACTTATCCTCAAAATGTCATCCTCCAAAAACTTTTCATGATCAATCATGTGAGCAGTCTGTGTGGGTTTCTGAATATTCTCTCGTTTTTCAACTTGAGATCCAATCATTTCATCTTCCATTTTCCTGTATGAGCTGGGAGAAGATTCTCTTGCAATATCCAGTATCTGATAGTTATCTTCTGAAAATTTCTCCTGAAAAATTATGGAAGGAGTATGCTCAGTTGGCGGGAATTTATATGTTTCATACTCAACATACAGTGACTCAGGCATGTACTGTTTGGTTGAGTAGAGTCTATTTCCATGATTGTAATTGGTCGTATCCTCAAACAATGGAATCATACAGGTTTCTTATGTGTTTATACCATCAATCTAGTCCTTTGTATGTGTAGGTTGACCGAAAGAGTGGTAGACTGGTTGGTTAACAGAGATTTGATTGTTAGGGTCAATCCAGTATGATTGATCATTAGGTGTGGGCTGCCCCATCGGGTTTGAACGGGTCATCCTGTCATTCCCTAAGGTCCAGTCCGGATGCATTTCTGTCAATTGTGGACTTATCCCAACAAGATCGTGAGGAAAGAATGAAGATGGTTGGATTTGATGCCTCGACCAGTCATGTGTCTCAAAAGTGATTTGATCTTTAAATGGTTCATGAGTTTTGATGAGAAATCGAGAAAAAGATGATTCAGTCCAGGATGGCAGTTGATCATATGTGGTCACAGGTGATGGAGGTGGGAAATATGAAGCTGTGTTCAATTCGATCAGATGATTCGAGTAGAATGGACTGGAATTCATCGATCGGACAGGATTCATCCGAGGGTAAGAGTTTCCCACAAATGTTGGCGGATTCTTGACAGAAGAGGGTTTAGATGATTTTGGTTTGACCGAGACAAATTCATTTTCATAGTACAGATCTGATAGGTACTCGGATCAATGTCCCGTTATTTCCAAACGTGGATGAGTTGTCATAATGGATCTTGGTAGAAAATATTCAAGTGCACGGGATACTCAACAAATGAAACCTTAATTTCTAAATCAAGGAGGGAGAGTGATGGCACAAGTATGTGGTTTTTGATCTTCGAATTCGATTTACGCACACTAATGCAAACACAAATCAAACCCTGGTTCCACCAACTCACACAATGAAGCCGCAAGAGTTCGGTAAATTATATTTCAATTTTAGTTGGTGATAAATTCAATCTTGGAAAAGAATTAGCGATCTGTTAGGTACCAGAAATTTTTGTAAAGATTGGCCCGAATTGTTACGACTAGTTGCAGCTACTTTCAGCCAGTATGGGTGTAAGTACGGACGGTAAAACGACTACATGTTACTTAAGGATGGAGCCTTATACAATATCCTTTAAACCACCCACTCTTCTAAGGAAATCTGGACCATTTCCTGGCTGCTCGTATTTCCTCACTGAGAAGTAGCTAATCATTTTATAGAATCAGTAGTCTGAGCGAAGATTCTGGAGCTGGGTTCTAGCCTTAAGTATCGTCTCTCGCTCACTCAGACAAATAAATGAATCCAAGGACGGGGTTGCTCTCCCGTAAAAATTCTTGCTTTTATGAGTTAATCAAAGTCTGATTTGTTTAGCAGTCACAATTTTAATTCGGTCATCACTATAAATTTAAGATGAGAAGAAATACACGTCTACCATCCAGTCCCAATTTCCTATATATTTTAAGTGATAAAACGTGAGAGAGAAAATCTGGGTAAAACTGATGCACTTGAAACAATGATGTATGCTCAGATAGAAGACTTACAGTGATTCCTCGCAATCTCCATGTGGGATGCAATACAAGAATTGAAAATTATTCTATATGAATGCAAGCCGATAAAACCGCTCCTAGTAGAAAGTTCTATTAGCCGTGAAGAATTGACTTAAATTTTTGACTAAATTGAACGATCTAATGTGTGTCTCGATTAATGTGAAGTGTGATATTAGGTTATAAGAGCACAAGCAATAAAATCCTAGAAGCTCTGATAGTTGTATGTGTAGGTCTAACCAACGAATCTCTCAAGTCAGGCCCCACCCTCACTGGAGAGTGAAACAGGCCATGACACACCATAAAAAAAGTTTGAGTCTTTTTTTACACATGCGAGAGTCTAAACGGATATCGTTGTAAATGAGCAATTAAATATAAATAATTAAAATTACAGAAAATAAATTCTATACTCTACGCTCTCTCATGGCTGGCAGTCAGTGAAGATGTATCGGCTTCGAGAGAACTTCTCCACGGGCATCGGGTACCTCACATGAAAAATAAGAGAGAGAGTGTAAGAGAGTGACACAAAAATTCAAAAAATAAAATAAGAAAATAAATATTGAAAATAAAATAAAATAAATGCAGAAAAAATGAATAATTTACAATGATGAGGTTCGGGGGTTAGAGTACCCCGAATGTGTAGGGACAACCTAATGCTAATTTTCTAGACAAAACCTAAGTCATTTGCCTCCCTGACAACGACGCCATCTGATGAATCATGGATTACCCTCCTTAATTTGCATGAATTATCATTTAAAATTATGATGAATTTGTCATTTCATTTTATTTGGCAATCAGAATCAATCAATAAAATAACCAAAATTAATCAATTTAATTTAATTCGAGTGGCTTTATGTTTATTTTACTTGGATAAGTCTTATGGTCAAACTCAAGGAGGCAATGGAATAACTTAGAATTATGTTTATCAAAGTTCGTGCACGGTTTTTGAGGTGGTATTTTTTAGTATTTTTAATGCAATTTTAGAATGCAAAATACAAATGCAGCTGATTTTAAGGACTAGAAAATAAATATCAATCAAACGATGTTCAAAAATTATGAAACTTGGCCGAGAAGTAAACAATGATGAAATAAATGCATTGTATTTTTTAAAATTTTTAAATGCAAGATGAATATTTTATGAATTCATGAAAGCAAATAGTGTGATTTTCAATAATTAATTATAATAAATATTAAATTTATTTATTTTCAGGAAATAAAATTATTTAAGATGTATCACTAAGTGATTTATCTTAAAAAATCCTAAACCTTAAAATTGTTGGATTTAATACCTATTAAAAATTAATTACTAAAATATGCAAAATAATTTTCATAAAGCAAACTATGCAAGCAAATACAATTCTTTTTTGTTATAATGTGAAATATAATTAATTCTGCGATCAATGAATTTTTGATAATTTTTGGGCTATTGTTAATTACTTATGAATTTCGAAGCATAGAGTAAGCAAAATATGCAAATTTCCACAAGAATGATAATTGTTAAATAACCAAAGCATAGAAAAATACAACATTTATGCCATAATGTAAAGAATTAGTTGAGAAACATAATGTAATTTTTAACTAATAAAACGATGCAATAGATTTGTTCAAATAATGAGTGAAACACATGGGTCTATTCGCAAAATTACAAAACTGAGATTATCTAAACCCCTGGAGGGGGTTAATGCAAAATTCCCAATGGGCATGTGTACATCACGTGCCCTTGGGGGCGGTTGGACCTGGGCGCGAGTCTACAGGTATTCAGGGCCCTTCTTATAAAAGTCCCCTCCATGCACGTTTATGGCACGTGGGGAGGGTCTCGGGCTGAGCTTGGCCATCGAAGGTGGAGGAGACTATTCTTGAAGCGAGCGAAGGAGGATGAGCGTTGGAGTCCCCCATGTGCAGAGGCATGGCTACGAGCTCCTGGTTGTTGGTGGAGTGTGTCCTAGGTGGCCTGGGGTCGGAGACGAAGCGTGGAGTTGACGGTGATCTCTGGAGTAGATACGGGTGAATGGACGAAGTAGCTGGAGCGTGTCGATGAAGTGTGGGGTTGAAGAAGGCGGAACACAGAGGTTTTGCAGGTGGTTGAAGTTGATGAAGATGACGTCGTTGGCTCGACGGTCAAGGAGGCCAGGGTAGAGGGCATCTACATGCAAGGGTAATGGTGTGTCTGCAACATGGTCGGGGACCTCGGATCTCGCATGATCATAAAAAGGGGAGGAGAGGCTCTGTCACCGCTGTCTCCTCCTCTCCTCCTTGAGTTAATGTTATCGGCAGATAAAGCACGAGGGAGGGGCGGCAGGAGATTAAATAAGGTGATGATGGTGGTGGTTTTTCAGCCAGAGATGGAAGGGATGACGATTTGGGAAAGATTGGGATTGTCGAGGTCTGGTGGACTCGGAGATGGAGATGTGATTGGGGTTGATTAGGAGGGTGAACGGGACGGCGGCATGCAAGATCTACGGAGGAGATTGGAGGTGCCGGCGGTTGGCCCGATGAGGAACGGGGAGAAGATTGTCGGCTGGATCTAGAAGGTGTGAGGTTGCGGCGATCTGTGCGAAGGAGGTGATTGGGGAAGTGGGAAAGAGAGGGGCGGAGGAAGGAGAAACATAGGTGCCATCCGATCGGCCGAGATCAGACCGGCCCTAGTGCGTCCACGTAGCACCTTATATAATTATTATTTTATTAGTTTTTATATAAAATAAATAAAAAATAAATGCGAAGACTAAGTGACATGTATCGGCTCAAGGAGCGGCCACGTGTCAGCTCCAAAAAATCGAAAATAAAAGAAAAATAAAAATAAAAAAGAAATAGCAAATAACTTTGGATCAAAAAATTTTCTTCAAGAAAATTGCTCGTCTCAACGAGATCTACAACTTTTATTAAGAAATCAAACCAAAATAGGTCATTTGTGCAAAGTAATATTTTTGGGGTATCTATGCATATAGAAAACCTTGATTTTTGGGGTTTTGTAATTTTTTATTTTTAAATAATAGAAAAATATGGGAAAAAATATGATAAAATCAAATATAAATATTTACACATTAATTTTTTTGGATTTTTATTAATTAGTAAAATGAAGAAATAAATTAAAGTGCGAAAAAGACAACTTTTGTACAGACTGACAGTAAAGAGTCGGACTCACTTAGTTTATTTGATTTCAAGCTCATTTTGGATTTGGATTTTTTCATGTTTTACTGAAACTTTTGTCAAAGAAAATAAATGAAAAAGAAATAAAATATAATGAGTTAATTATGTACATAAAACAATCGGTCAAAATCCGCTAAAATACACATTGTACAAAAGAGACCAAAAACCCAACTTTCACATATGAGCTCCGATTCACTTGAACTTGGTCTTGTTTTGAAGTGATTGAATGTAAATTAATTCAAAAGTGGGTAGGATCAAATCGGACACTGTATGAGGATGATATCAGCGTTTTAGCACGGAAATCCCGGAATTAGGTTTTGAGTTCATGGTCCACTTATTTATGTTAGCGATTTTTTGTATTTTTTATTTATTCATGTTAGTAATTTGTACACAATTATGGTAGTTTCAGGTCATTTGGAGTTAGAATGAATTAACTAAAAATCAGGAAAGTTAGCTTTTTTTACAGGTGAATTGGACTGGAAATTTTTGGCTCCTTAGTTATGCAATTATGAGTGATAAAATGCAATTATTATTTGCATATGCGTGAATGCTAATTATGCAATATAAATGAAGAAATACCAATGAATTTTGGGGATTTGAGATTAATTAGTATCTTTTAGAGTGATGAATATGAGATTCATCATCCTCCTTGTTCGACTTCAACCTCACGTAAAGTAACTAGACATGGTTGAAAGCACCTCCAGTATCCAACTCCCAAGTTGTAGAAACCATCTTCGTCAACCGCCATTCCGTCAGATAAAAGCTCTCTCTCTCCGACCAACTAACACATGATTGACCTTTATGTGATGTCCACCCTAGTTCTTCCCCTTCTCCAGTGACAACAAGAGACAAGTCGAGGAGCTACGATGGAGCCCGACCTCCGGTGTTGACACATGGCCAAGCAAAGACCTTCATGTACACAACCATGATCGTGGTTGTTAGAGCATCCTGTCATGGTTGATCGGGTCAAGCAAAGACATGAGGTCTTCAAGACCTCTATCCCAAGTCGATTCCTCCAACCTTCAACTTTCCTAAGATCTCTAGGTAAGATCATGTTTGTCATCTTCTTGTTTCTTCTAATTTAATACAGCAATACTTACACTCCATCTCTGATTTGAGGAAACATTCACTTCACCCACACAACCTCGATCCACATGAGCCACTCCGATCATCTTCCTCTCTTCTCTAGAGTCCCCTCCACCTCACCCCCTTTCCTCCTCCTTACAGGAGGAGGAACCCATTAGGGCCCCGCCTCCGTCACCCAATTTAGGCCTATGTTCACATCTAATCCCTCATACTCATACATATATTCTTAGGCTACGCTTTCTAACGCTTGTAGATACCCAACCCCTTCAATGGTCGGAGCTTTGAAGCTTTCTCCATTCTAGAGCACTACCTCCGACAATCGTGCATTGATCCATCACCCCTAGCAGCCTCTTCCCATGCCATATTCATATTCGTGAGTCCATTGGGAAGGTTCTCCATCATTCAACAAGGCGAGATGGGCACGGAGGTTCTCCCAAGATCTTGTTGGAGCCCACCCATCTTCATTGTATGAGGCAAAGCAGAACCAGATGAAGTAAAGCAGTCATCGTTGGATTAGATCCCCTTGATCTGATCCTACGATCTCGATCGATCCGTGAGTCGTCACTTCAAATCATAGTATCGGTGGAATCAAGCCAGCCCCAAAGCATTGAGTTACCCACATGGCGCAGACTACCTGCACTGATCGAACCAGAAACTAAACCTCGTTTGTACATATTTCGTGTACAATGTCTGGAAATTTTACAGCCAAAGACTCGATATTTCTCTATATTGCAGATTGGTCCTCTTGCATATGTTACAAGAGACATGCTTGGGGATTTTCCATCTAACATCTACTGGTTTTATTTATTTGCAAAAGTAGCCCCGTGTAGGGCTATTTATATTCAAACTCCAGCCAGTTTTCATTAATTGCAAGCATGCCCTTGATTGGACTGAAATGTGATATTCATGTATTTAAAATCATGTTTTCTTCGTAAAACTACCCCTAGTTTGAATCATTGATAACTCTTGAACCATAAATCCAATTGAAGTGATTTTTATCTTGTATTAAAGCCTTGATGATGTTCATTAATGTGGTGTAATAGATTCTTTGAGTTAATTGGTGTGTAGCTACTTAAAATTAAGAATAATAACTTGATCATTTATTATTGAATTAAATTTTTTGAACACATTATCTTGGAACAATTGAACCCTGATTTTACTTGATGTATTTAGAATTCAATTAGGTCATGAGATTATTGATTCCGTTATGTTGATGGCCTGATTAATTTTTGATAGATAACTATTTCTTGATCTAGGTTGCTTATGAAATATATACCTTGTTGAACTAATTTAGGTATCAAGTGAACATCAATACCTTGGGGCTTAGTTTATATAATTTGGATTTCATTAATGTCTTCTCAATTAATGAGTATTGGATATAATTATTTTATGTGTTTGTATATGTATTTGTGATTCATTTCATTCTTTAGCATTATGCATCTTAACTCACATTATAAAAACCAATAAAAAATCCATACATTTACATTATGTTGTTTGCATTAACCTAGAAAATATTGTTGATTACAGAACCTATGTATCTAAATATTTTATTAAGTACATTAGCAGCTTGTGTCCTTGTATTCAACTTTGGACTTATCTAGGTTAAGTTTAACCAAGCCCGCTTCATGGATAGTTTTAGCTTGGTTGTGAATAGTAACTAATTGGTTGTATTACACGGAGGTCACGTTAAGATAGACGATTAACAATCTATCAGATGGTTTCGTTGCTAGGGATACAAATTAATTAATGTATTTAATTACATTTAGATATTTAGTTAAGTAATTTTTAGGGTTATTTAGGTCACATATTAAGTTGTGATTGGTTTTTTGTTGTTCTAATTATGTGATTGTTATATCATGTTGTTTATATATAACTATCCCTTTTATTACATCTAATCAATATGTTTCTTTGGCAGGGTCTGCAAAGCTGAGAATGCTTGGTTTTAAGCGGAGGCAAGAGGCTTGAAGCTCCAGCTGAAAGGAGTTCACAGTAGCTGACGAAGTCTAAGAAGAGCTAGCTAGTCATAGCTTTGCAACATTTATACATTCATTATGTGTTGTAAATAATTATCATTTACAGCAGTGCTCATTTGAGAACTCGAGATTGTAATAAGAGACTTTAAGTTTTTATGTGGCGTGTCGAGACCCATTCCACCCTTGACCCAAGGGTGGGGCTCGACGTGAGTGATCGAGATTAGGATAGGCACACAACTCTGAGAGCTTTACTTAGGTCATTTTGTTTATGTGCATTTGTAACTATAGATCACTCATATCTTAAAAGATCCATATATCTTATAAGAATCATAGGAAGATGCACTTAGAATGTTCTATATAGCACAAATAAGTTCATATTTTTCTCATTAATAGAACTTATGCTTAGGTACTGCTTTTTATTGACTTGCATACATGTAGATTACATTTTCTATATAGTATTGCATCTACATGGAGAGAGCTAGGAATCATTGTATCCCTAATGTGAGCATACATCATTGTTTCTCTCCTGCATTCAGTTTCTCTCGAATCCTATTTCTTGAGTTTATAACTTAGGATCAAAAGGAAGGGGGAGTTAACATTAGGCAATGTTTGTTATCTGGTCATATTAATACAATGATAACCTAACTCATAAAAATTAGAACTACTTAAGCAAGTTGATCAAAAAATGAATGGATTAAAATCAACCTTGTACTATGGGAGAGAAATCCCCTCATTATTCGCAGGTACATACCTCCAGACAGAGTAGGTGAGGACGTATCCCTAAGGATAGAGCCCAAATTCTAGTACTTGCCCCTTAAGTCTCCATTTTCGACTTTTGCGGACTTTGGAGCTATAAGGGCCTTCCTCTGGCATTAGTGTACATTTTGGTTATGTAAGCCTATTAGTTTCTTTATGGGTGTAATATTAAGCCTGGCATCCCGAGAGATCATCCATTTGATTGAGAACTATCATGAGCAAAATAAGCAATGTCCTTTTCTATTTCTAGCATATCCTCGAAAAACACAGTCGATTAATCGTTGAGTGAAAGTGTCCATCCCAATATCAAGATATTATAA